>OMNM01004443.1:10255-28679 GCA_900302745.1 Parablennius parvicornis | reverse complement strand
CACACTGGTCAAGAGAGCAGCACACCCAAACATTCATAAACACTCACACACACACACACACACACACACACACACACAGATAATAAAAGTTTTATTGAAATGTTTTCTTACAGTATATGTGGCAGTGCCATAAAATAACCAATTTTGAATGTCAGTACATCACAGTATAGGAATGTTAATGTTTATTAATGTTAATAATCTGTGGAAAAAAAATAAGCGTGCGTATTGGCCTGAGTACTCGGTGTCGGTAAGTACTCAAATCCAAGTACTCATACACTACTCAGTTTGGAAAAAAAGTGATATCGGTGCATCCCTAGTTTCGCTACATACATAGACGACTGGCTTCTCATGTCCCGGTCACCACAGCAAACCCAGGAGCACACCAGGCTGCTCACGACACAACTGGCGAGTCTGGGTCTCACAATAAACTTGAAAAAGAGTGTTTTGATTCCCACTCAAGACATCCCATTCATAGGCCTATTACTGGCTCACTTGTGTTCGAAGCACTTCTGTCAGGTGAAAGAGTTAAAGCTTTTCAGGCTTGTCTGGCATCTTTCCGCAGAGGTGCGCTTCTGAGATTCGCAGTGTGTCTGAGACTGCTCGAACTGATGGCTTGATGAACACTGGTAGTTGTTCCACTGATGTCTAGTGTTCTTCCACATAATGTCATACTATTCAGAGCACCAGAGTCCATCGATTTGAGGACAAAACAGCACGTCAGCATCCTCTCATTTGCCAGTTTATGAAAGGAGCACGGCGTCTTCAGCCATTATCCAGGAGTTAAACCGCTCCATGGGATTTAACTTTGGTGTTTGAAACGCTGTCACATCCTTTTGAGCCGTTACAACAGGAACGGAGCTGAAGATGCTCTCCTAAAAAAACAGCTTTATTACTTGCACTGAAGTAATATGAAGACGTTAAAACTTCCACATCCCTTTACATAGGAAAAAAAATTGGAGAAAAGTTAAAATATTTCAAATGAAGCCACAATTGATGATAAGTCAAATAGCTCTATAGGGTGGAAGCTGGGTAACTGAAAATCAGGCTCCACAAACAAATCTGAAGATATGGTTGATAGATCTGCTACAGCTTTGGGCAGTGAATCTTTAATTTTCTCCCTAATAGTTAGAATTTGTCATTAAAGAAGTTTACAAAGTCATTACTGCTCAGAGTTAAAGGGATATGAGGTTCGACAGAGCTGTGACTTTTTGTCAGTCTGGCTATAATACTGAAGAGAAATCTAGGATTGTTCATGTTTCTTTCTATTAAGGAGGAATAGCAGTTCAGGTTTTGCGAAGGGATTTTTTTTTATAGATTAACAAACTATCTCTCCTGGCTGTTCGGAATATTTCTAATTGAGTTAGGTGCCATTTCTACTCTATTTTCTTGCTAATTGCTTTAGAGTTCGCAAGTTATCATTAAACCATGGAGCTATCTTCCTCCGAGTTGTTGCTTTTATCTTCAAGGGGCCATTGGAATCAAGTGTATAGCAAAGTAAGGCTGCTGTTCCATCTACAACCAAGTCGACCTGAGTAGGGCTAATGGTCTGACAGCAGTTTTCTACTGGATCCAGGGATTGAGTTAAAGTCAATATTGATGGGAGTACTTCCCTGAACTTGGCTACAGCATTGTCTGATAGATATCTCTTATATTTGAATTTATTTCTAGTGGTTAAAAAGCCGGTTAATGCAAAATCAAATGATATCAGGAAGTGATCTGACAGCAGTGGGTTGTGGGGAAAAACCAATAATTGATCAATGTCGATGCCATCAGTGAGGACAAGATCAAGGCTGTGATTAAAATAATGAGTGGGTTCATTCATTTTCTGTGAAAATCCAATTGTGTCCAGTAAAGAACTAAATGCTATATTAAGGCTATCATTATCAACGTTTACATAAATGTTAAAGTCTCCCACTAGAATGATTCTGTCTGAATTCAGTACTAAAGTAAAAAGAAAGTCTGAGAATTCAGAGAGAAAGTCAGAGTATGGTCCAGGAGGACGATCCACTACAACAAATAAAACTGGCTGCTGTGTTTCCTGGTCAGAGTGCATATATCATCCTTTAAACATAGTCCATTGGTTCTCATTTTAGCATTTAGATGCAGAGTGGCATTGTAATGACGTTCTCATTTGAATTGATCCATGTTTTTTATTTACCTGTAGTTTAATTATCTGTAAGAACATAATAGGTCCTTCAACATCTGATCCCGTACAGTCTTTTTTCATTATAATATAATTTGTTTGCAGTTGAATCAGAGCTTTATACATATTTTTATTTATTTGAGTTAGAATGTGTTTTCTCACTTCCCTGCTACAGTGCTATGTCCATGCCTGTAAATGTTTCTGTACAGTAAGCTATTCATTTACAAAAGAAAAAAGAAAAACATCTAGAACCGTGTGAGGAAGACAGACAACAAAAACCAAGCCCCGTGCAGGCATCATTAAAAGAGCCAGCTCAGCGCCAGTCCCCAGGCAGACGCTCCCCATCGTGCAGGCTAAAACTATTTTCTCACCAAGGAACATCTGATGGTGCACACAATAGTCTGCTGCCCCAGGGAGGTCATAGAAACTGATAGTGTGGTAAAAGAAAGTCCAGCGAAAAGCCACAAACGCAGTAGTAAATCATGACGAGTCGAGCAGCTCCCCGTCGTAGTGAAAGGTGCTTTGTTCTGCAGTTTCTTCTGCAAAACTACATCCGAAAGAATAATAAATGAAAACCGTCTGTGAGCACCACAATTAGCTTTTACTCTCACATCAAGACCTTTGCCTCTACCAGTCAATACTATCGGTTTCTACACATCTTACAGTCAAGACATTTTCTCATTCAGAGGGAAACTATTACTATAGGATCTCCAATGCAGAGCACAGAAAGGACGGCAGTTATCTGCAAATCACAGAAAAATACAATCAAGCAGATTTCATACATCCCAAAATATCAGTCATTTTTTTTTTTTTATTTTAAGACATGAATAACACCTGAGAAGTCCCATAGTCTACAAAAGCTCTAATCTAAATAGTATGAGGTCCCGTTTACAAAACATTTCAAGTGGTAAACGCATCATATTTACGTTGTTGTTTAAAAAGAAAACTGCATTTACACAGCGACATTTTTAAAATGAGATCCGAAACACTGAAAAAGAAAATAATTGAAATGCTAGGCCACGAGCTGGTGCTGTTGGTTGTTTTTGTAATAAAACCTCACTTGCATGCATGCATGCAGAGAACAACACGCTATAAACATTAATAATGGCAGAACCCGGATATTCGTATGGACAGGCGACCACGTACGATTGTTATTGCAGTGACTATAAAACTATAAATCTATAAAACTACCAAGTCCTAGGAGAATATGAACTGGGAGCCATGACTCTCTGGAGGAAACACTCTTGTTATTGTCCATCTTATTGCATATGTGGAAAAGAGCTATTTATGACTGCCATGCAGTTGCAGTGTTCCCCCTATTATTATGGAGACGGAGACAAAGTATTTTCAAAAAGCTGTTTTCAGTGGCTCCGAGCACTGTTTTCATGTAAACAGAACCCCTAAACACTATGAAAATTTGTGTTTCTATCTGATTCAGACACAACTGGAGAAGAATCAGACAACTGAAGATTTATGAAGCAGATTTCAGCAGTTTGTGCCAGGTTGGTGAATCATCGTCTCTCTTTACATCGCAGGCTGTGTCTCTTTGAAGTGCTTCTTTTATACTAACCTGCTTCCAATTATCCGGTGTCTGCCATTATTAATGTTTATAGCGTGTTGTCCTCTGCATGCATGCATGTATGTGAGGTTTCATTACAAAAACAACCAACAGCACTAGCTCGTGGCCTAGCATTCCAATTATTTTCTTTTTCAGTGTTTCAGATCTCATTTTAAAAAATATCGCTGTGTAAATGCAGTTTACTTGTCTGCTACAAGGCAGGCCGGTTTTCTGATGGCGAACGCGTCTCTTTCATGCTCCTCTGGTCATTTAGTTCAGCTCCACACTGTGTCATTTCCCATCTCGGATGCACTTTTGAGTTCTACCAGATCTTCTGACATTCAGACCCTTGATCTCAAGCCACAAGCACTGAGCCATGAAGTTGCCCAGGGTGAAAAACGATCAAAATGAGAAATTAGAGGAGTTGATGTGCTATCTGACAGACACTGGTTAAACAAATGATCATTGTAATGAAGCTCGTGCAGGAATCTGCAACTTTTATACCACTTTACAACAAATACAGTTCATCTGGGCCACAAAGCAAGAGTTTTTCTTTTCATATAAAACCTATCTCTCAGGTAATAGCATTTACATTTTGGAACTAGAATTTACCACAGTCTGCTTTTTTATTTATAAGTTTTTAGCTGTTCTGCTTTTTGCACAAATATTTTGTGCTTTCAACCATTTTTATTATTTCTAGGATTTTTTTTTTAAACCAATTTAGCTCCAATTTAGCCAATTTAGCTCCAGATCACTATTAATGAATGTGAGTGTGAGAACCTCAAGAGTCTTTAGCATGTAGCATATAGCACAGCTCAGAATTATGTTCTGAGCAGTTAAACTAATGAGCGACATTTGACTAAAGGCCCATGCATACTCTTATGAGGACCCGTAAGAACAGGAAGAAAAGTTTAGCTGTGACGTCAGCCAGCTGCAGAAAAAAAATGCTTTTTCGGCAGGAGAGTTCATGCTACGACAAGAAGCTGCCAAACTCGCAAACTCTGCTGTTTAAGTTGCTGGTGTTGTACAAACTATTTTTTTACCTCCTCTTGATGTTTTGGCAGAACATAACATGCAGTCTTTCTCATGTTTGCCATACTCCCAAGTCCCAACATCTAAAGTGCAAACAGTTAATTAAGACAAGAATGTTTATGTACATATAATTGTGTTATAGTTTCATGGAGCCACAATTTTCTTTCATCTGATAACCCACAATGATATTATATTTTTGAGATCTCAGCTCGTTTAACAATATTAGAATTGTCTAAACAACCGTGTTCTTTTCAGTTATTGAAATAATGAAAATTTACTGTAAATATAATAACGAGTTAATGTGTATAATAAATTCATCAATCTACTCATAGTTGAGGATGTTGTTCACCTCCTTCTTCAATCTCGTACAGCAGTACTGATCTCAAAATCAGTTTTCCCATCGATCATGAATCAGATTCCAAGATACTTGAACTCCTCTACCTGGGGAAGGTTATACTGTACATGTGGTGCCTGCAATCTTTTTTCATGAGAGATGTCTTGTGGTGAAGAGATCCAAGAAGCTCATCAATATCGGATTGGGATCTGTTGAAAGAAAGTTTGGAACTCCAGACTTGTCTTGCATTGTCTCCACATTTGTAATTTTCATGAAGAGGATGTAGCAGTGTAGCAGAGGTCATGAAGGAATCATGTGGCGTTGCAGGAATGTGGTTTGTTTTTTGTGGGATGACTTTGTCCTTTTGGCTCCATCGCACAAGTGTCTCCATCCGAGTGGTTTGGTAGCAGATCACCACCTTCAAGTCTGACGCCAATCCGTCTCTAACAAAAGAAAAATGGCTTTATAAAAGATTCACATTCATTTTCCCCTGAGCTAAAATCTAAAGTTTCACTCACAAAGGCAGAGATAATCCTGTACACACTCTGTACCACTCAGAAGAGTAAAAGGGAAGCCAGGCTTTTAGAGGTTCACTCTGAAAATATTTTAGATTCAGCTAGATGGTGTTTTCTTTGAAAGAAAACTTAGTTTATATGACACTTTTATTGGAAACATTCATGCACTACACAATAAACTGGCACACAAAATCAAATTAATGTATCTTAAGGTAATTTATCTGAAAGAGAAGAAAACAGCCAGCATTTCCAAGCTTGCTGCACCTCTTTGCTCTGCTTATTGAGGCTTTAAGTCACAACAATAGCAGCACAATGCAATTAAAGATATCGAAGCTACTGGTTTAGAACAGAAAAGGCCCGATCTGCAGACAATGCCTCAGACAACTATTGATAGACTCTGGATTTAATTGTCTTTCTTTAAGAATGCGGAGCACCTAAAGGGAATTTGTGTTTTGCTTTTTGTTTTGTTTTTATCTCAACTAATCTATAGGACAGTGGTTCGAGACTGTGTCTGACAAGCTGAAACTCAAATAAAGGAACAAAATCATTCTGTTAAGCAGCTGTATGACAGTCCATCAACACACAGAAAAACTAAACCGAAACAAACAGAATCATATGTTTTGTATTTATGTTTGAAGTTAGTGATTTGTAAGCTTTGGATGGTATGTGTCATTACATACAGTTTCAGTATTATTATTAACAACTACTCTTCTTATATTTTTTTCAGACAGTACTGCACAAAAAGATGGAAAGGAAAAATGTAAAGATTCAAAAGAATTGAGATAGGTTTTTTTTTTTCATGTTTCAAACCAGAATGTATAATTATCACAGTCTAGTTCATATTTTATGAGTGAAGTAACCTTTTAATACTGTTAATTTTTGTATTTGTATCTGTGGTTGTCATAGTTTAGAATTAATAATACAGACGAGCTTTCTATTGCTGATATTCTCTCTCACCAACATGGACTCTGATTGATTGTTTTTTATGTCGATACATCTTCCATGTTACTGGAGCCGACTGAACGGTTAAAATAGAAACCAACAGAAACTCTCTAGTGCTTAAAATGAGGAATGAATAGAAAAATATTTTCATTAAACCAGCAGCATTCAGTGTATTTTCTATAGGTGTGCTCTCCAGTTAAAACAAGGATTCATTGAAATCCATTTGTCTTTGTTAAGATTGGCATTTTAGTGTGTGTGAGCAGACTTTTTTAATACTACATATAAGTAAAGTACTTTGAATGGTTTTGAATTGAATGAATTGAATGAATCTGGTTTCTCAAAGATTTTTCCTTTGGCTTTGTGAATGCTGCTTCAGCAAAAGCAACTGCAGGAGAAGACATTGAATATAAATGTTGAAAATCTCGATGAGGTTTTTATTCATCAGGCTCCTAAGACTGTGGAACACAGCTGTATAAAAAAAATTTAAAAAAAGAAGACACTTTCTTTATTACTACATAACTTTGACAAGAGTTTTACTGGGTTAATGTCTTACTTTCATAACATTCTTCCACGGGAGGTAAATTCATGTTTATCTTTACCGTTTTGTTTCCTTCCACCTCATCCATCGCTCACGCTGCGCTACAGTCATCCTCAGTGGGAAGCTGCTTTCTGTGAAAAATAAAAATAAAAGAATTCATTTTGCACTACCTGCTCCGGACCAGATGGCACACAGACACAGTTAGCGACTTGTCAGTGCGCATAATTGAGTTTTTAGCGGCTAAAGAGATGGACAACTCCCTGTAGTGGTGGTGGTGGAGACCAAAAATGGAAGTGGAGCTATTATGCTTGTTGATCTCTTATCCAGATCATAACCTCCTGCGGAGCAGGTTAGCCATACAAGTCACCCCATAAGTTACCCCAGTAAGAAGTGAAACAGCGTCGTAGGACTGCAAACCCATGGGTTAACCCTGAAGATACCTCAATTAGAGAAAATGCCTTTTAAAAATAATCATACTGTAGTTTAATCAGCACATGCCCAATATTCCACTATCATAAAAGCAAACATGTAAAATCAATGGTGTCAGTTCATTTCAGCATCTGGCATACACCAGCTTCAGTGAGACCCCGAGCAACTCATAAAGAAATAAAGTCCATAATGTAATAACTTCAATGTAATATAAGTTCATCATACAATAAAATAGCCGCTTAACTTAACAACAGCTTTGTGCATAATGTGATAACTCATTACATTATAAAGCCCCGCTGGTGGATCTGAGTGGATTTGATTCACTGACAGAAGCAACATGAGGGATAACTGAAGATCCTGTTCTGCTTACTAGTGGTGTTTTTAAGCTGGCAGGTGTCATTTATCCACTGGAGACACTGGACCACTGCATCTACCAACAAAAGGTCTGTAGTGACGATACTCCGATACTCCTTTATTGAAGCATTATAATGCTGAATATGCTGAATATGCTGAATAAGCTCATACATCTTCATACAATAAACCTTCTTAGAAGGTCTTTTACCAGATCTGTTACCAAATGGAGGTGTATAGAGGAAATATGTTTCTCTGGAGATTCTGGATGTATGTATAATGACCAGCTGGCTTTGCCAGATCAACATATACGCTGATGACGTGATGGTGTCGTTCCCTCAGCTTGTGCCTGTTGCTGCCATCTGACCAAAAAAATACTGCGTTGCAGCTTGGAGACACTGTTTTTTAATACATTTTATAGCAGCAAGAGTAGCTAGAGAAAAGCCAATTCTGCACTGGGGGAACATGCAAACTATCCAAATATAGGCCCAGCATGGATTTGAACCACAGATATCCTCCAAAAAGATATTTTTATATCTTACATTTCTGTTTGTATTCTGACTTATTTAGAAATTAACCTGAATTTTTCATTAGATATGTTTTGAGTATTGTAATGTACAGTCAGTACACAATATGATCATGTAACTAAAATATGAAATGTTCCTAGTTTGACTTTTGAGTCCCTTTAGCAAAACTCATTGCAATACTTTATACAGCTACAAGCAGTGGCTGAAGCTGTTTTCTGTAGTTTATCTTTAGTAGAACATTCAGACTGGGAGTCATGACGCTGGAGGAAACATTGTTCTTAGTGTACTGACCATATGCAAAAGAAGTGTTTACTCTGACCATGGTGCACATGTACAGTAGCAGCGTTTTCCCAAGCATTTCAAATAAGTTGCACTTGAACACGGGGTCAAAATGTTTTCAAAAAGTTCCACCTTTCGTGAGCCATTTTCAAAAAGTCATGTTTTCAGTGGCTCCAAGCACCGTTTTTGTGTAAAGGGGCACCTAAATAGGTCATGAAAGTTTTGCATTTTCACTTTGTCATGTCGCGTAAACGAGGCCTTATTATGTAGATCTGAAATTACAAGTTATTCTCTTCACCGATCGTCATCTGCTTCTTTCTTGATTTTTGCAGTTTGAAAGTTTTTTAAATGACCAAACACTCCCTCAGGTCACGGGCTGTCTCTGATTACATACCACTTACTGAATTTCTTTTTTCCCATACTCTCACGCTCTTTGTTCGATCCCCCCCACCCGTCCTGGCCTCACTCCGTCGATTCTTCCTGACCTGCTGTCAGATCAATACTGCACCTCACTACGATTGCTCCAGACATGTCATTGGATTACTGCTGTGTGTGTGTGTGTGTGTGTGTGTGTGTGTGTGTGTGTGTGTGTGTGTGTGTGTGTGCTGGAGTCAAGATTTACTGTACATTTATTTCACTACATCTGATGTCTCTACAAACTGATGTGTTATGATGAACTCGTAATATATTATATATATCACAATTCAAATCAATTCAACTTTATATATATATAAAACAAACACAAAATATTACTGAATTCATCCAATAAAAAAAAAAAAAAAAACATTATTAAGGTATCCCATATATGATAAGAGACAACTCATTTCTTCTCTGACACTAAAATGTAACTTGTACACACATCAGATCAAAGCAACAAAAGAATCCATTGATCTTGTTTTATTGCCAAGCAGACCTTCATCAATTTACAATGGCTTTCAAAAACATTGAACATACGGGTCCTGTCAGTGTGTACGTACTTGGAGGTTTAAGGTGAATGGCGGGTACCGCCTGCATATATCCTGTTTTCCTGAAGTAACCCCTACACACACATTCAACTTGGTAGCAACTAGCCTGAGAATGTCCCATTATGTTTGAATCAGGAATATCCTTGTTTAGAGGTCACAGTGCAAATCACAGACATAGTGTCACAAGTAAAAACATCCCTGTATAAGACGAAATGAGAATTGAAAAGTGTGAAGAAACAAAAAATCTGAAACATTCCTTCTTTTTTTGTCAACATATTTGAAAAAAAAAAAAAAAGGTCATTTTGGCCTTCAGATTACACAGAAGCAACACATCACCTTCCTGTACATAATGTTACATTGAAGCAGACCCTCCCTCTCATAACAAACAGGAAGAAGAAACCACAAAGTTCCTGTGAAAACAGTTGCTGTGTCTATACAGGATGTGAATTATACTCTCAGACATACACTAAGAGAACAAGGTCACAGAGTAGCCTAAAGTACTGAGCCGAACTGGAACTGATGAGGTTGTTTTGTTGCCTTTCTATTAGTTTTTGTCCTCGTTCTTTTACATTAACTACTGCACCCCAGCCTTATTATACATTTGCAGCAGAGACTAGAGCTAACCACGGCATTGAGCATGATTTGTATGTATTACTGCTACTTTTATTGATTAAGATTAATCGTCTAGCACATTTGAAATGTTAAAGAAAATGTTCTAACCTGCATGCTGATAACTTATTCCCAGAAATTATACTGGCAGGACTCCAACAGCCACATGGGATTCAGCCTCTGCTTAAAGAAAGCTGTCAGATAAGCACATATCGCTGGTTTTAGTCAACACTGATGTGGAACCTTTTATAAAATGTAGCAATATATCAACCAGATAACCATGTCAGGAAGCCCAATTAAAAAATAACCGCTACTGTCAATGCAGCCTCTTGTAAACTTGGTAAATTTTTTACTGTTTCTATAACACACAGAGGTCAAACACACAAGCATGTTAGAGAAATGAACAAAGCCTTCATCTGTGGTTCAAATAATCGAGGGGGAGAGGAGTCACTTGTGTCCATCAGAAAACGGGGAGGGAGGCTGTCATGTGATGTATATTTAAATTACCTTGACTTGTCAGAAACCATAAGCCAGACAGACTTCTCCATGACATTTCATGTTTCACTCAGAGATCAAAGCGCTGACCCTTCACATTTCTGCTTGCACAGTCGAGATCAAATCGGCAAAAGTTGAATTAACAAACACTTCACGCAGTTTTGGTGCATCACGAACAGGCTGAAGAGGAACTGCTCCTTCATGTGCTGAGACAGCAAAGGGAAATCCTTGTTCTTTTACACAAAAAGTACTAACTTTGTCTCGTATGTAACAGTGAGAACCAATTAAGTAGATTATGTCTGCTTCTCCTCAGCCGTGACAGGAACACCCAAGGGGAGGCTGAGAGATTACTACAGCTCTCCCACCGGTTGAGAAAAATCCCCTCTTCCTCTTCATCCCTCACCCGCTTTCTTTTATTTCCTGTATATCTAACAGTACACACTCACCTTTCCCCTTGTTGTTAGCACTCTGTAGTGAGGAGGTTGGTTCTTGTAAAAGTACGAACGCTCCTCTCTTCCTGAAAAGCCCATTTTCTTTACTCCTCTGTCTGACGGCAGCACCGGACGTTTCCTTGAGCCTTCACTTTATTTCAGTTTAGTCATGTCATTTTGCACTATTGTGACAGTTCCGGGATAATTATGTTAATTTATAAAAAATGAATGTGCTGAAGAAACACGTCAGGGCCCACGGTATGTGTGACCATACTGATGCAGACAGGACAGACAGTTTATTCAATGATAAAGTATTGATCTTGAATGTAAAGATTCAAATTCCAGTCGCAGAAAGGACATCCACAGTAATAACTAACCAAGTCTAGAGTGCATGTTGCACTCCCTTGCTGGGGCCGTACGTCTGAAAAGGGAGCAGCTGAAAAGACACTTATTTGTGGTCTAAAGCAGTCTGACGTGTAGAACATTTTTTTTTATCATGGCTGACGTAAACCATTTCTCACTCCGTTGTCATGATTGTGTCTTTAGGTCACATGCTCCGTTTTTACTCCCTTCTGCTTTTTTTTTTTTTCCTGATCAAAAGTGCCTGACAAGACAAAGAGAGAACAAAAGAGTTGCCCCACGCAGGCTGCTTGTTTGTTCAGTGTGCAGCTGTGCAATGCAGGGAAGGCGGCCGCGTTCTTTCCCACACAGACGTCTGATCAAGCAGATGTAAACCCGTAGACCTCAGATCAGTGCTACACAGCTGGAATCATATAGAATCATGTAGAATACAGCCGCGTCTGGTTTAGTAATGCTTACCTTTTCCAGGTGAAGGTTTGATTCAGTCCTACCGTATATTGAATTTTGAGCACTGTAACAACCAGGAGCCAATCAATAGTACAAGAATGAAAAACTTCATCGGCCAGTGGTTTAACTTGTTTTTTTTTTTGCAAGAATTTACTTTTTGTTTCCATTTTTTTTTTCCTAAAGGGACTTGAAGAAAGTTCAGCAGTGACTAATGGCTTCCGTTTTCCTCCTGCCTATCAGAGGCTGCCGTTATCTCGCCTGTGCATTGTCGCCAAGTGGCTGCTCCCAACAACACGTCTTAAAGAGTGATCATCTGACTGTGTACTGCTCAGTACTGCAAATTTAGAGTACTTGGAGAGGCTGTCTGTGAAACTTGAGTGGTGTCATTTTCATGCCCTGGGTGGCAGGGGTGAGTCACTGTATAATGTTCTTCCAGTCATGGTTTTGTTTACTGCTGTTTCTTTTGTTAGGAGGACAGAATCAGCAGACGTGCGACACATTACAACATCTTGTGGTTCAAATTAGTATTACATTTCACGTCTGGCTTCGGTTTAGAAAGTTAATGTCGTGACAAATCACTATTAAATGACAGATTTTTTTTCTTTAAGATCCTCGACTGTGATGACTTTGCCAGATTGATTAATTAATAAATTTAATAATGTGGAAACAATTATAATGTACCTTTGAGAGAGTAACGTTAGCATTACTTGTAATTGTCTGTCTTAATAATTTGTCATATCTTTCACTTATCAGTTTTGTCGCTGTTGTTGTAATGTAGCCATTACTATCTACTATTATTTTCAACTATGACAAAAAAGTAACAAGCCCATCTGAAAGCCTATTATTGCCAAAAGTGGTTGTGTGGGTTTTTTTTTTCAAACATGATAATTTTTAATTTATTATTTACAACACTAGTCCTAACATATTTACTATTGTTTCCAACTATATTAAAAAAACATCTATAATATCTGCTGAACATCTGTTTGCAAATGTGAAAATACAAAAACAAAAACTTTAAGTTTCTGTCTCTCATTGAGAAAGAATTTGCAAATCACTGAATTCGTCACCGGCAGACAGTCTGACCTTTGAGTTATCAGCATCATTCAGTCATGCCACCTGCACTAGAAGGTCAACATGTCTGTGGAAGTGTGTGCGCGGTATGAAAAACAGAACAAAACGTTGTTTGCCGCTCACTTTCCTATATTCCCAGATTTCATGGAATCGTATTCATTTATCTCAAGTGTACTGTAGTGGTATGTAACAGCTGTATTGTCTGGCACAAAAGGTCAAATTCTACTTGTTGTTAAAAAAAGTACAAGCACATTTCAGACTGTAATGTCTGCAACCAACCTGAAAACAATCTTCGAGACACAGTCATTGAATTGTAGATATTGTGGTCTGGGAGTTAAACAGTCTGCGATCCAAGAAACAAGCTGCAGCTCCATGTGATCGCTGTTTCCCGACTTTTCAAGAGCTTGAAAAGTAACATGAAACATAATCACTACACCCATATTAAAGGTTCCAAAGATAGATGACTCCATCGTCGACACTAAATAAAGGGTGACATGCAAACTGTTTGAGGTTTGTGTCGAAAATTGCTGCCAAAGTGCAGCTGACTTTGGTCCTGGGTGCTGATGCTGTTTTCTTGATGGATGAAACCACTCATGTATTCTTGCACCTTTACTACAGAGACATTCTCTGAACTTTATACAACAAGAATATCTCAGGCGTTGCTTAGATCAGCTCATGGATTTTGTGAAATCATACTACATTGTGTTGTCGTTAGCATTACAGTACAACACTGTGCAAAATTATTCTTTCAGCAGACAAAAAATTTTATAGTGTACTGTCCATCCACCCCTGAAGTCAGCAACATGCACATGCTTTGCAAATAAGCATTTAAATCCATTTTTCCATTTTTCCATTTTCCGTGTTTTGTACAAATATAGCCCTCTTGCAGCTTTTATCAACACATCCTTTCAGTGTAGCGTGTAAAAAGCATGCATGCTTTGGTTATACTGATTTCACTGGGTAATAATTTTGTGTTATTTCCTTTCAGAAGTTCCATTCATGCTCTTCATGCCACGGTCATAAAATAAGCCGCTCTGTATGCTACAAGTTCTCTCCGAATGAATTAGAAACCTTGATGTGAATAAACAGAGGCCATCTACAATTTTACTTCCCACCGGGCTCAAAGCAGAACCACATAATATTCAATAGTCGCACCGATTTCATGGATCCCTCTCTATCCTCAACATCGTCACCCCTTCAAGATTATAAGTCACATGTCTTGTCACACAGTCGCTACAAGAGGAGGAGGAGGAGGAGGAGGAGGAGTGGATAATCCAAGCACTGTGACTACTTGTGACAGATTCACAGCAGAAAATACCGCCACTTTTTTTTTTCTTTCATTTCTTGCTTTGCCAAGCATTTCACAAGCTGCTGATGAAGAGAAAGTGCATTATGTTAGCATATGCATAAAGGCTGTAGGCGTGGGTTGCAGTGTTCTCTGGGGAGAATCTATTGTGTGAGCTCCAGCGTGCATATAGCCTCACTTTAAAGATGTTCACCATCCTTCCTCCTCGCTATACAATCAGAGGCTGGGGGCCTCGTCCTGAGCTAAACTTTGACAGGAACTCCTGGTGGGACCACTAGAAAAACAGTGGGTCTTTGTGGTTGCTCTCAAAGCCAATAACTGACTTCCACATATACAGCACAAAGGCCTTTGAAAGTTGTGTTTTGAGGTACCTCTTTCCTCTTGCACTGAGTGGCTTGACAACAACTTCAAGCAAGTTTTGAATCTAAAGCCCAAACACTAATTCAGCTCAATGCTGATAGTGAACTGGTAGTGGGTTAGGAAAATAAACTAATAGTTATTTATACTATAAGTATAATGGGAGTTCGGCTTGTACACAGACTGTGTGTATAAGCTGATTGTCTCTGATAATATGGATTTACAGTAGGCTACTCTGGACACAAGAACAGTTAGCAGACATGTGGAGAGACAGTTTATTAACTTTATGCCAACATAACTTACTCAAATTAAGAGTATCACTTTAGTGAGTTATTTAGAATAAACCCAGTACATCCAATGAAACAACAGCTGGAGGGGCTAATGTGGGCTAATGCAAATACTTACTGTCAGAAATGATTTAGTCACCAGGAGTTCAGTGAAATGATAACAGAGCAGGGCTTGGCAAATACTAAACAAAAGCAAGACAGAGAGAGACAACAGCTCTACAACTTCATGATAAAAGTAACCTTCAATAACTGTATTATGCATCTTTTAATGGCAATCTAATGTTTTGCTAAAAACATTATGCTTTGAAGCCTTATGCTTCAAAAACAGTAGTCGCAGTGGCATTATCGCAAATGTGTTATGCTTTTAATGTATTGCAATTCAAACCAAAGCAAAACATGTGTTAGATTCTCCCAGATGTCTGCCCTGAAATCTCAGATTTTACAGACTGTCTCTTCCCCTCAGCCAGACATCACGCAGCTTGTACAACGTCCAGACACTTGTTGATGAAATCAGACTTTGCTTCTTAGTACGACTGGATCTCCAGGTTCAGGGAAAAAAAATTGCGTCTCATGGCAACCGGCCTCCCCTACAGCACTGAGCTAAAGGGGCCGCGGCGGACATGTTTCTTGGTTGCTCTGGACACTGATCTTCAGCCAGCATTGGCTCGCACAGGTCCTGCGGAGAGGGTGAAGGTAGATGTGAGGTGCATTCAGGGTTCCTATTAGTGAGCGTGGAGCTGTACTTCACAGGAACTCTGCATGGAAAGCAAGTGGAGGTCAACATCAAGGCCATCCCCGCCCTCAAAGAGAAACCCAAGTTGAACAACACTGAATGGGAGTGGGGCTTGTGTTGTAGGTGCAGCGAGGAGAGTCTCCCCTTACTGTTTATGTTTAAAGTTTCCCTGAAACCAAAGAGACTGAGACTCAACAAGTGGAGTTGAGAAAAAGAAGGTCAAATGTTTAGTTGCTCGAGTTTTGTTTTTGTTTTATTTATTTATTTATTTATATTTTTTTTTACTCTCACATGTAACTTACATTTTATTTATGTAGTATGTTTCACATACAAAATTCACAAAGTGCATCTCAATAATTTGTAATAAAACACAGTTCAAAGTAAAGCACTGAAGCTTCTCTGTATAGAAATGCCTTCCGTGGGCTCATAAAGATTCAACGAAGTCTGTGCTGCGTTGAGACAGCAGGAGAGAATTCCAGTCTTGGGGCCACTGCCCAAATTGCTCGATCCCCACGAGATTTGAACCAAGAGCTCAAGACAAACAGCAACTTCAGACCTATTGACCTCAGAGCAAAGGAAGAAGAGCATGCTTTGAGCAAGTCAGAGATAATTTAGAGAGCTTGACCATATAGGGCCCTGAAAGTTAAGACAAAAATGTTGAACAGAATTCTAAAATGTATTGTTAACCAGTGAAGAGAAGCTAAGAATAATGTGAGACTTTCTATTGACGTCAATTAAAATTGTCTCACTTATCACTATTCTTCAAATGTGAAAAGAATCAGACACAATTCTGCTTCACAAATTAAACTGTTGTGGCTTTTCTAAGATCCAGACATAACACTAGTTCTTGCTCTTCATAGGATTGAAGAATGAGGAATGTATCATGTCTTTACTGCACCCAAAGTCACAGCAAACAAGCCAATACACATAATCGGATTTCTCTTGACTTTATTTCCTCAGTCTTAAAACATGAACAACAAAAGTGAAGCTATATAGGGTGTATGAGAACTGATTAATGAGAACCGTTATTTATCATGTATCTGCATGCCTGCTGATCCACTTGAACATAAAAGGTGTTTTTCTTTGACTGAGTTTAAGCTGAGGACATGCAGAGGACAAGCAGAGGAAGGGTGTTAACCCCATAGTTCAAGTGGAGCTTTCCAGATGTTTTGTGAAGGATGTGATTTCATTCTTTTAAAGCCTGAGACAATCTCTGTTAACACCAAACAACCCCAGAGTCAACAAGATATATTTGCCTGTCAGGCCTGAGAATGCGTGGCCGTGCTCACACCCACTAGAACATATGGAGGCTTTCAGCTTTACACCGTGTAAGAGTCACATTGAGCTTTAGTTCACATTTCTTTTTGCAGAACATGACTCAAGCCATAATTTCACCACTCCGGTCTTCCTCCTGTGGTGCTTTTGTCTTTTTGATTTTATGTTTTTTTTTTCTGTTTCCTTCCCTGCCAGCTTGCTCTCAGTTGGCCTCTCACTGTCTTTGTCCTTCCTGAACAGTTTCCTGGTTGCACTCTGAGACCACTGTGCCGACGTAGGGTTAATCTCCGTAAGCTTTGGGGCAGCAGCAGCAAGTGCTGGACCTTTCCTCTAGTGGAAGACATCCCTTCCTATCCTGTTTGGCTGCAGGCTGAAAGAGCATTATTTCAGATGGTCTGAGAAACTTTTATTTATTTATTTATTTACCTCATGCACACTGTTCAATGTGTAGAGGTGTGCTTTTTATTTACACCTCTTCTTGAATCCTGAAAATCTAAAGAGACCATCTTGACTTGTTCAGATGTTTCGAAATTGTCAGGCTTAGTTAACAAATTAGATTTACCATCACTCAAAAAACCTAAGGATCTATGATACGAGATGCCTGGCGTAAAAACAGACGAGGTGAAGATCAGACCAGTACCCTGCAGTTATCCAAGCAAAGTGACACCTGCGGATCAAAAGAAATGCACCTGAAAGTCAATCCAAAGCAGATGAGGTCTGTTCTCTTGAGCTGTGAAAAGTCTTTCACAGTACTTTGGTATGACACGCTCAAAAATCCCTCAAGAAGTGGTCAGACTTTAATCTGATTCCACATTCAATTCGAGGTCAACAAAGCTTAAACTTGTGAAATCTCATTTTAGGGATCAGTAAAGTTGCAGTGTATATGAAATGTCAACATTACAATTGTTTGTTTGTTTTTTATGCTTGATATGTTTTAGTTTGTGGTGATTCAGTCCACAGGGTTGCAAAATGGATGGATAGATAGATAGATAGATAGATAGATAGATAGATAGATAGATAGATAGATAGATAGATAGATAGATAGATAGATAGATAGATAGATAGATAGATAGATAGATAGATAGATAGATAGATAGATAGATAGATAGATAGATAGATAGATAGATAGATAGATAGATAGATAGATAGATAGATAGATAGATAGATAGATAGATAGATAGATAGATAGATAGATAGATAGATAGATAGATAGATAGATAGATAGATAGATAGATGGATGGATGGATGGATAGATGGATAGATGGATAGATGGATAGATGGATAGATAGATAGATGGATAGATGGATGGATGGATGGATGGATGGATGGATGGATGGATGGATGGATAGACAGATAGATGATACGACTCTGCAGTCAGACTGTCCAATACCACTTGCCGTTTTTCTCTGGATCCAACCCATCTTTCTTCTGCTTTTCATT
>OMNM01004442.1:2634-31613 GCA_900302745.1 Parablennius parvicornis | reverse complement strand
TTCATTATTGCCACTTTGCTCATGTAATAAATGTACTTTGTTTCTAGAAATATTCAAATTCTCAAAGTGGTGGACTTGCACTCTAACAAAACTCAGACTTATGTTAGATGTTTATTAATTAACTTAATTATATGCTTATTATTTTGATAATCTTGGAGAGAAACAGCATTCATGTAAAACTAAAAGTATGGTTATCTGAATATAGTCTCTGTGTGTTGAATCAACATTAATTGCGTGGTTTTCCCTGAATAAATATTAATTTCAAGTCTTCAGTAGAAAAACATGCAATTAATTGCTATTAATTAAAGAAAATTGCCCAATTAATTAGTTAATGTTTTTTAATCGATTGATATACAGTACATATGTACATATATACACGCCGCCACCACCGCCATTCCAGCCCGATCCTATTATTTCACTTTTCTCAGCTTCTTCGTGATCTTCTTTAGTGGACCCTGATGTCTTGGTGGGATTGAGTCGCCCCACATATCCTCAAATGCTCTCTGCAGAGTTTGTTCCTCGAACATGGCAAGTCTGAGATGCTTAAACTCCCACAGAAAGCGCTTCCCACTGTTAAGACACGTTTCACTCCCACGCTGTGCATCAGCTGGAAGAGGTACCTCTCTGTGAATTTTCTTATCGACACATTGAGATGAGTTAGGCCTGTGTGGAACAAGCCCTGAGAACTTTACTTGGGCTGCACATCTTCACCAGTATGTCCAGGGCACGGTTTACCCGCTGGTTGATGAATTTGTTGCTGCTGCATGCCAGTCTGAGGACCAGGGTGCTTACCAGGTCGCCTGCTATAGGGTTCATGTCCTTTCCAATGTATTCAATAATGTGTACGATGGTGTCACTGTCTTCACAGGCAACTGCAGAGCGCTTGCTGTTGACCTCGTCTAAGACAGCCACGCAAGCTACTTGGATCCTCCGCTAAAGGTTGGACTGTCTGTTTCACCTCTTCTACCTCAGCATTTAAAGGATTATGTTTGATGGCAGGGTCAGTTCTTCCTGTTCTGGTTAGCTTGGGTCCAGGTGGAGTTGTTTGAACAAAACGCTTCTGTGGGGAAGCTACTAGAGATGGTGCAGAAGGTGTAGTTTCTTTTTGTGGTGCAGGGTTCGCTGGATGTCTGGGTGCAGGCATTGTCATTGTCTGCTGAGATTCTCCAGCGGTAAAAGCCTGCGCTTCAGGAGATGCTCCATTGTCTGCTTCACCTGTTCGACCTGTTTAGCGACTGTCGGAAGCCTGTACCCAGCTACCATTTTACATTGTCCACCAGTCCTCACAGGAATCCTCTTGGACACCTCAGCAGGAGGAGGGACCTCAATCTGTGAGCTGGACCTCAGATCAGTGTGATAGCCACTGACTGACTGGACAAGGTGAGCAGTGGAGCCAATGTCTCCCCGTAGTCTTTCCAGAACAGCACTCTCCCTCGCATTTATTGCAGAAATTTGCCTTTCAGCTCTTTTTGACATTGACTTAATCCAACCAGATTCAGCTTGATCACCTTCCTTGATTCTTTCATGCAATAACTTTTAGGATGATCATACTGAACATTGTCACTTTCAAACGCTGATAGGAATCCTGCTGTGTGACGATGAGCCATGGCTTCCAAACTTCTGAGTTGTCGGCAGGTTGTTTGATCCATCTCCCAGGCCTGGGACTCCTGATACATTCAGAAAACCACATGTTTTTTGGTACTGTGTCTTGGAGGAGAGGGTCAAGCAGGTACTAGAGCAGGGGTGTCAATCTCAGATCCTGGAGAACCGAAGCTCTACATGTTGTCTCTTTGCTTCAACACAGCTGATTGCAATGAGCAGCTCGTTATCAGACTTTCTGTTGAACTTGATAATGGCACCATCATGACATTCAGGTGTGTTGAAGCAGGGAGACATGGAAAACATGCAGGGCTGTGGCCCTTCAGGATCTGAGTTTTAAAAGCCCTGTGCTCGAGGGTCAGACCATCCCAGATAAGTACCCCCCACATCGACACTATGTCCTCGAGATTGTCAGGTTCCCCCATAGTTTATTAGACACTCTCCTCTCCAGGGTCCCATCACCCAGGCCCGTAAGGACTCTGCTTGTGGCCAGAAAGCGGTTTGGGTGGGGGTGTGGAGCGAGGTGTCCATGAGTACGTTGTCGTCTGTCCTGTCTGTGCCTAGCTCTGGACCTCTCGTCGACCAACTCCTGATCTTCTACACCTACTGTCCATCCCCCGGCGTTCCTGGTCTGACATTGTGTCTGATTTTACTGGGTGGCCCGTGTCCAGAGGTAACAGGCTTGTACTCACCATTGTTGCAGATTATCTGAGTTTATATAAGACTATGCTAAATGCACAAAAAAAGAACAATTTTGACAAATTTTTGATATTGCAAAATGGGAAAGAACTCCTATTTGTGAATTTTTAAATGTACCATAATACCCGCTCTATAGAGCGCACCTGAATATAAGCCTCACTCGCAAAATTTTTAAATAAAAAATAAAAGTACATATATAAGCCACAATGGACTATAAGACGCAGGTGCACAGCGCTGTGTGTGCATGTGTGTTTGTGATGGGCCTCCGCGCCCCAATACCAGGCCATCACGCACACGTGTGTGTGTGTCTTTGTGTGTGGCTTTACCCACCCTTCACGGCCGTCATGAAGAGCAGAAATATCACTTTTAGGGCAAGTTTTGGAGAAGCAGAGGCTCAAAATAGCATGTATCTACATGCAGAAGCAGAAGGTGGCGGCATGAAGCCCATTACCGTAAAATCTATATCTCAGGCGCAACTTATTATAAGGCGCAGGGATCAGAGCGCTTAAAAAAAACTGCGGCTTAAGTCCAGCAATTACTGTAATTAAAAAGCGTATACTGCGTGCGCGTGCGTGCGTGCGCGTGCGTGTGCGTGTGTGTGTGTTTGTGTTTGTGATGGGCCTCCGCGCCCCAATAACACTTTTTTCAAGAATGAGTACTAACCTTAGTTAGTAGATCCTAGCCAATAGCAAGTACTGATCCAAGTACTTATTGAACATTGTAGTGATATTTCAGATGCAAATAATAAGCGAAGGTGATGTGTCACCGTGAACAACCTCTGCACAACCTCTGTGTTGACACTACGAGCAGTTCCAACAGTCTTGAAGGTTCCAGTATGCATACGGCAGTACATAGCCTCGATCTACGCACTCCTGTATGGTAGAGACCGAGGGACTGAGGACACCGTGTGCTGCCACACGCTCCAGCTCGCTGGTAATGAGTTTATCAGTCATGCTTTAATCATGTTTAGCATGTAGCACTGGCCGGTGTGTGAGCTCTGAAGCTCTTCAGCATGTAATATGTAGCATTGCTCGAAGTAAAGTCCTCCTGGATCCACTGAGCAGTTAAACTGATGACCGACTGTGTTGTACAACCTATCTTTCTCCTCCTCTTGATATTTTGTACGAACATAATTTACTGTCCGCCTTAGTTTTGTCATCCTCGTTAATATTACAGAACTACTGACTTTGCTCGTGCTCGCTTGTGTACCTGCGGGCGACGTTATTGACAGATGACGTCACATAGAACACGTCGGGATGTACTGGAGTTTTTTTGAGTACTCGATACCTGTTATTGGTGTTGGAGCATCCTTAGTACAGGATATACTCTGCCTCCTGATCAAAGTCAGCTTGGATCTTCTCCGGCCTCCTGCTTTCTTCAGTTAACAGGGGAGACAATGATGGATGTACCTCTTGCCTTTCTGCCTGCCCCATGTTTCTTTAGCTTTTCTCTGCAGAAGCTCCCACCGAGGGAGGCATGCCGGGATAATTACCTGAGCTTCCACCATTTCTATATATACTGTACCAGTTTGGTCCTTTTCGCTGTCTCCCTCCCAGGATTCACATATCATAGTCACAGTTTGTCTTTATTCTTCCTCTTTTCAAACATTGCGCACACAGTTCTTGCCTTGAACAGTTCTTGAAGTTTTTCACTTCATGCAGTTACTAGTTGGTTGTTGAATTAATGTTCGTGTTAAATAAAAAGCTCATCAGGCGCTTCACCTGGATGTGCCTCCTCTTTCTTTTCTTGCATGCGTTCAGACAATGAGAGACATCCATTTCTGGTGCAATGTTGCAAAACAGAATAAATTAAAGATATTGGTTTTTGTGCACCTGTACATTTCAACATCATTAGTCGTTCTCAGTTTGGAGGAGTCGCTGTCAGTTAATTCACTGAGACATTCAGAAATCAACACTGAATTATGAAATCGTATTTAAGTGTTGTTTTTCCAAAATTTATGA
This sequence comes from Parablennius parvicornis, assembly GCA_900302745.1. Lineage (NCBI taxonomy): Eukaryota > Metazoa > Chordata > Actinopteri > Blenniiformes > Blenniidae > Parablennius > Parablennius parvicornis. The sequence goes on along the minus strand of OMNM01004442.1, from coordinate 27,354 downwards.
TTTGAATTTTTATTTTTTATCACAAAACGTAATTCCTTCTTTTGTTTCTGACCTGTTTTTTGTTTTGCCCCAGTTTATTTGAAATGAGCTCCAGCAAAAGTTCCCTTCAATCACTTCCCTGTTCAGGTTTCAGGTCACATCTGGGAAGTTTGTTTTCACCGCTACATTAAAAAGTGAGACACTGTCCTGACAAAAGAGGTAACGGTGAAATACCGCAACAGACCCTATGAGCTGCAGCGATGAGAGGGAACCTTTGACTGTTACCCACCAGGGTTTCTCCACAAGTGCCAAACACATGCTGCAGATTCTAGGAATAACAACAGCATGCTTTTATCCTCTGTCTCTGGACTCCACATTTACAGTATCTGTTTCTCCACAGAGAGAAGAATTCAGTCTGGACGAGAGTAGCCAGCGATAGCCATGTGATAAACAAGCACACTGAGGAAACGGAGGGAGAACAAGGAAACAAACTGACTGGAGTCCTGTGAGCTGTGCTCAGAGGGATTTATTAGTAGAACATATTGGGTTGTATTTTATACCTGAGCCTGACAGTAATGCTCCCGCTTGTGTTATTGATGGCACCAAGGATAAAGATAATTATAATAATAATAAAGAGCTCAGGGTTTGGGGATCACGCTGTCAGAGATAATGGATGTTCTCTGTGAGTCTGGTTGAGGTATCACTGAGACCTGTTTAGAGGTTCTGCAGCCAAAATCTTTTGGATACAATCCTGGGAATTGTCGGCCAGTTTTCTGTCAGATTTCATTATCCCCTCTTAAAAAGACTTTATCCTAATCTCAAACTCAAATAAATTTCTTGCACAGAGTGATGTTTACCAGCCTCCAGCCTCTGCTGACCGTGATGACAGTTCATTTGAACCAGGTGCAGATCTGAGATCAGACTGATAGCATTGAGCCAACCATCGTTTCCACTGCTGGAAGCAGAAACACTTCAACAATCATGGTTGTGATATGAAACTGACAAGGATTTATGTTTAATGCATTTAATGGAATTTGTTCATTTGTTAAGGCGGTTGTTTTTTTGTTTTTTTTTCATTCATCAAGCAACTGCTTCTTTTCATTTTAATATTTTTGAGAAATAATCTAACAGCATGAAGGTGAATGGATTGGACAGTAACAGACTGCAGCCTGCTCACAACCTCGATTCAAAACACTGTGCAGCCTCAACAGTCTGATAAATTTGCACATGACAATCTTCTGGAAACTTCTGCTTCTCTATTTTCCGTAAAGTAACCCATGCAGATAGAAACATTTTGATAATAATCCATCTAACACTGGAATGGCTGTGGTTTGTGGTGTGTTTGGGTAATGTGATCACATGTGTACAGAATGGTTCAATGTAAACATTCAAGCTCCATTTAGTTGCTCTTTTTCATCGACCATACAGCATCTGCATGTTATATATGTGTCTCCATGCATGTAGATGATGACGTAGTAAATGGTGATAAATGTACATTAAAAATAGTGAATAACACAAACAATTCGGAATCTTCCACTGTTATTGTTCTAAATCTACTCCTACTTGAGCAGAAAAACTGAACTGCAACCATGTTGAGCATTTACTGAACATTGTTTCAGAAAAGTTGAGATTTCCAAAGTACAGAAATTGTTGTTGCTCCTGGAAAGCCATTTTCAATGACTCTGGAAGCCATCTTGTAATTGAGCAGCCAAAATGCAATAAAAGTTTACTGTCATATCTTGGAAAGGTACACAAGGCCTATTTTTAGTTGCATTAGCTATGGAAGATTAATTTCATAAACTTGGGGAAGATTGAAAGTTTAACTTGGACTGTAAATGAAAGTGATGTTTTTCGCGATGCAAGAATAACAAGTTTATTCAGGTACGCAGCTTTTCCACAGAACAGAACAGCTCTAGCAGTCATACAGAGGGAGGAACATGGAGGATGTGGACATGGTCCAGCATTTTAACTTTATGGAATCTGCGTCATATTGTTTGTTTAGTGCCTGTGTTGCATTGATTGTTGCAACATTTTCACCAGTTTTGCAGCAACATAGAATAATTGTGAGTGACATCATTCACAGCTAGGGGTAATTCTACAGTCACAGCTTCAAACACATGGCCATGGATTGTGGGAGGAAACTGGAGAATGCTCAAGGAAAACATGCAAACTCTACAGAAATGTCCCAAGTCCAACCTGGAGAAGATTACTTTGAAGGATCATTAATACCCGAAAGCCTTCAGATGTGGAATACATGTTCAACATATAGCTCCGTTACAATTAACTGAACAACTAAGACTCTAAAAACCCATAAACCTGAAATAAATTGTTTATACTATTCACTTTATTTGTGTAGTGTGTTTTGAAAATCGTCTTCAGATGTCAAGCATTATAAGTCTTTTTGTTTTCTGTTGTTCATTCAGTCACAGAGGATTCAGCTTCACTCGTTCTTAATAGGTCAGTATGAAACAGAACAATGGAATGGAACTAATGGCTGCAATGTGAATTAAGCTTTTCCATTAAAACCATTAACCTACAATCAAGAGTGTTTCTGAGGCACAGCAGGAGGTCAGGGTCAATTAGTCAGTTCATTTCTGTGTGTGTGTGCGTGCGTGCGTGTGTGTTTGTGTGTGTAAAATAGAAAGATTAGCGACCCATTAACCCATCAATATTGAATAAGTGATCACTTAACAGCTGCGTGTTAATTGCTCTTTAAAACACCATCACACACACACACATACACACACACAAACACACTCAGATATTGATGATGTAATGGCTTTAGGATGTGCAGGATGGTCATGAGTTGACCTGGGTAATGATCTAACAGGCCGGGGGCATTCATGTGGGATCGTTCTGGAACCAAACATTCCAAATTCAGGACAAAGTGACAAGTTTCTGCTCAATTGTAACATTTAATCCTTTTAATCACTCAGATCCATGAGCAGATGTTTAGGATTTTTTTTGACCGGTTTGTAGCAAAACAAGGCCTCCAGATCAATACACTGAATAACTTGTGGCGATTACGTCTTTGAGAAATTACATCAGAAACATCTTCACACAAGGTTTTAGTAAACCATGACTTGCGTAATATCAAAGAAATGTGATCCCTCTGAAACAGTGGGGAATCGACAGGTCCATGTGGAGTGCATAAAAAGTTAATTTGTTATTTTATTTAAATTTTTTTAGGAGTAGACTTTGCAAGTTGCCAAACACATGAAACTAAAAATAGTGGTTGTTGCGCTGGACTCTGAAACGAAGCCATGTTACTGCAAGTACTTTGAGCTGTGCTCCATCTGCTAGCATCGCTGTGTACTCACCACTCGGTTCACATGTTTATTCCGCCGCTAGCAGCACAAACAAGGCCGCACTGCGGTGGGGTGTTTTGTGCTTTGGACTCACCCTGCAAAGAGAGTCACCCCAATGTTCTTCCCTGTGCATAAGAATACCAAAAACAAAGTTCTTTAGGTCATTTCTATTTGCTAAATTTTTAGCATGAGACAAACAAACATACAGAGAACAGGAAAAAAAAATACTAAACACAGTGAGTCTGAAAATGCAAAAGGAAACTGGGTTCACTCGAATTTCCTCTCAAACATTCTGGTTAAATTGGTGTACGTGGAGGTTCACAAGCTGTGTAGAAGGTGGATGGATTCCCTTGTGGGTGCACTGCTGTTTAGCCAAGTACAAGAAAACAATCTTAAAAAAAAACACAAAAAAACACAAAATCACTTCATCAGTTTGGCTGATTTGGGTGCAGTGGTGTGAAGGTAGAATGGCATTAAGCTGGCATTAAATAGTTTTCTGGTTGAGTTTTAAAGCCTTCATTTATTTAAAAAATGTTTTTGTTATGCTTTGCGCTCTGCTTCTTCAAGCTATTTACATAGCGGTGAAATCTGGTATTTTTAACTGCCTTCCCCCTGATCCAGCTGTTTAACACACTCACAGTTTTATATGATATACTATCGTAAAAACAAAATACTTGATTTCAGTTTGGATAATCTCATTCTATTCAGCCCGGGAGTGATTTGCGTGGCCTCATACTGTGGTCTCACCCGTTCACATCCAGCTGGTCGATCGAGCCACATTTGTTCCGGGGACTTCTTTGTGTAGCACTGAAATTCCATATGTGCAAAATCCATGATATTCCAGCCTCTACAGGGGCCATATCATAACATATCATTTTATATTCATAGTCGCCACATGATTCTCAGAGAGCTGCCAATCATATTAACCTTGATATGTCTAATTTGGAGCTGTTTGTTTGATTGAATGAATGAAAATGAATAATGTTTGTGATTGGTGGAAATAAAACAGGGACAACAGCTACAGTAGCTGTTGTCCCATACATAAGTATATGGATATATTTTGATCTTACCGATTTACTCTAATTTGATTTAATTAAAGTGGATTCTTTCTTGAATGCAACAAAATGTTTTTTTCCAGTTGATGAGATTTTTCCCAACTTGTGTTTGACTTTTTCTCTTCGGACAACAGCTGGTCACAGATTTATCTCGTTATGTACTGATGCCAAGCGATGTGTAGATTCTAATAGTATCCAGAGGATAAAAACACTGTGACTTTATTGCTCCCCTGAACTCTTCCCTGACACTGCTTTTCCAATATATTGGCCTTTATGCTGGTTTACTTAAGTTTCCCACAGTTTCAAAACACATAGTGTTGAAAGCAATCAGCTCTCAATTTCAACCCAAGTAATATTGAACTTACTGAACCCTAATTGCTTTGTCTGTTTGTTGTTGTTTTCTGTCAGTTATTACACTTCACAAGCACTTAGTGTAATATCATACTGCTTTGATTTCAGTCACATTTGGTTCCATTTCATTGTTTATATAGATAGAAGTTAAATTCAGATTAATTTGTCATATAATGTACATGTAATGTACTTGCATTTGAATTGCACTGAGGATTTACCTTTAGATGTTTGTTTCGGTCTACTTGCCAGGCAGTACGAGGGCGACCCCGCTGTTGTAAAGTGTTGTGATATACTGGAAAAACAGAAACATACACACTTACTGCTGTGAGAAATGTGTCACTCATTGATCTCAATTTTCAATCAGAGCTTTAAGGATTAATTATATTTATTGTCTTTGCATTTCTCCATTGAAACTTTGTTGGCCCTTTTAAAAGCAACATAATGTAACAAACAACAACAAACAGCTTTATAGGAAAGTGCAAGGTTGGTGCTTATGGGGATTACAGTGTTGAAGGCTCTGCCAAAATCAACTGAGAGCAAAAGAGCACCCTGACGTGGGTTTTTAGCTGTTACAGGTGGGATCAGGCTTTAGGAAATGTATCCGAAAGAGCATCCTCTGTAGATCTGTTCATCTGGTATGCAAGATGATTCATGTGCGCCAGGGGCCTTTCGCATACAGATACATGCAGCTGCTCATTTGGGGGCGCTGTCATCTGAATCAAACACTGACCACTTTTTCCTCATTGCTCCATGTCTGCAAGTGAGGTAATTTTCAGCATTTTTTTTCTGCATCTGCTTTCTTCAAATTCTCACTGTGCTCGATGTCACGTCATCTCACTCCGTCAGCTGGATAGAACGTCTGCATGAGAACCGAGACTCAAGTTTTCAAATAGACCAGAGATCGCTTGTTTGATCCAGTAAAGCGTTCAGGGGAGCGTTTGAAGTCGCCCAACCAAAATGTTCTTTCCCAGAAAGTCCCTGAAGAGACTCTGGCCCGGATCAAACAGGAAAATGTGAACACTCCCTTGCAGCAACCTCCTCTCAAAGTACTTGACCAGAGTGAGAGCAACTGGGGGGGCTAGTAAGCAGCTTGTCACTCCATCCGGGCCCGCTACCTTTGTGGTGTTGATCCTTTTCAGGTTGGATCTGATCTGATGCTGTTGGAAGCTGAGTGCAGGTTCCCCCTGTGCTGGGTTCTTTCAGCATGTTGGGCTTTTCCCTGTTGCTTGTCAAAGCGAGCAAAGCAGAGGTTCAGGGAGACCTCTGTCCTGACTGACCTGTTTGTTGTTGTTTTTGTGGTCAGTCAGGGATTTAATACCCTGCCACATGCTGTGGTAAGTGATCTGCAAGACAGTGGCCCATAACTTTCTATTTATAACTCCATAAGTGCTGTACCTAGCCTCGCTGAGAGGCTAAAATCACAATTATTCTCTGTTTTAAGGGAAAAGAAGGGGTTTTTTCTGATGTGACTTTAACCAGAGCTCTTTTTCCCAAGGAAGCTCAGGTAGACAGACTGTCCTCTTATCTGTTGCTCAACTTCTACAGAGGAACCATTGAGAGTGTCCCCTCTCTCTTTACAAATTTCTGCATAACAGCTGCGAGGTACAGGAAGGACCTAGCTGGATTGGTAAGAACGACTCAGATGGCTGAAGAAAAACAATGAAGACTCAGTGGCTATAATAAAGGACAATGTGACTACTATCTGCTTTGATCTTCCTGTATTAGTTCGTATCCAGACACTGTGAACATGGTCTCCACTTCCTGTTTCCTCACTCACTCACTCACTCACTCACTCACTCACTCACTCACTCACCCACTCACTCACTCACTCACTCACTCACTCACTCACTCACTCACTCACTCACTCACCCACCCACTCACTCACTCACCTGTTGTTTGCATTACTTTGTCAAGCATTCCAGCAGTTTCTGTTGTGGATTCTTGGTTTTTCAGCTTTTTGCTTCCACTTGTATTTGGATTTTCTCTTGTGAATTGTTGTAGGTTTGCCTCACTAATTATTGTCTATGAAACCTGGTTCAAATGAATAAATTCAAGACTTTTGGATTCTGAACTGTCTGATTTTTGAAAGTTAGCCTCTGTTCTTGGTTAAGACATCACAGTATAATCTGACTACGAGAGACTCACTGGGAGCCCCTGAAAGCTGCCATTTCAGGCCAGGGTTTTAGCACTACTAGCAGCTGACCTCTCTTTGACCTTACACGCACCATCGACAGACACAACAGGAGCAATTCCTCCCTGTACAGCAGCTACTTTCTAGGTACTGAGACATACGAAGGGCTACCAGTTTGACACACTCCTCTCAAATAACAAATTAGCTCAGTTTGCCTTTAGTTATGTATTATCATTAATGATGATCGTCTATTGATGACACACTTTTACTGTTTTATATTGTTTTTCAGTTTTTGTTTGCTTAAAATATGATTATTTATTTATTTTTTGAGTATAAAATGGTTTTTTGTGGACCCCAGGAAGAGTAGGGATGGGGATCCTTATAAAAAAAAAAAAAAACAAATAAACAAATTACTTAATGAGTTGACAAAGATAAATTCAACATTCAACACTTTATTTCTATTAATCTCAACCAAAACAACTAAAACAACATTTCATTGTTGTTTTCGTTGTTTTGCTGAGATTAGAATCTCTTTTGAGTGAAAATGGGACTTTTTTTTTCTATGAAAACCAACTCAAACAACACTTCATAGAAGAAATATCCCATTTTCACTCCCAACACTCAGAAGCATTTGGACCGGTTTACCACTGAAAAGAAACTCTAGGAGCCTCAAAACACTCTAGACATAAAAATGAAGAGACACTGCAGATAGTGATTTTAACATCTATGCAAAGGAAAATTACAGAGGAATGGTGGGTCAAAAATAAAAAGAATAACAAAAGCGCGTCTTTAAATTTAACTAAATATATCTAAATCAATCTATGCACCGATTAGGACTCGAACTTGCGTCTTCACGTACGGCAGGCCAGCGTCACTGGACTATGGTGGCATAGGTGAAAAGGCCTCATACAAAGATTTTGTCGCTGCATCACTAGTTAAATTTTTTGCCTTTACGAAAACTACTAGTGAGGAGGGGAGAGACCCAATAACTGACCCACCTGTGTTACAAGTCGTCCGCTGCCACTACAATATTATTTATTCGGTGCAGGAGTTCAGGGTTTTTAGAACCATTAATGTGAGCGGTGGGCCGTCCGTGTCATTCAGTTGTTGTGTAGATCCTCACTATTTAACATTAAGTTAATTTTTATTTCATTAATTAATCGTAATTTCATTTAATCAATAATTTAAATCATTCATAAATTAATTTCAGTAATCTCTTACTTTCAGTAATCGAATGCTAATAACCAAGATTCTGAAGTAAATTCCAACACAGATGTCAACATTAGAGATTTAATTGCCAACACTTGGAAAAACTTGAAAAGACTTCAGAAAAACTTGCCAGATACACTGCAGTATTCATGCTCATTAAACAATGTAATATAAAACATTTTAATCAAGATGTAAATCCACATCCAACAGAATTGTGTTAGATATATAAGTTTTCATGGGAAATCCACACAGAGATCATTCTACTTCACAGTCAATAAAAGATGGTTAAATTAAAAAAAAAAAACATCTTCAGACACTTAAAGTTGTGTTTCTAGTGAAAGTAATTTTGAGTTTGTTCCATTTACCCAACAAATTAAATTGCTCCATTGTGTTCAGCACTTGCAGTTTCTGTCTGCAACTACTTTACGTGACTTTTTTTTTTTGTTATTATTGTAATGTGAGACACTGTTATAGCAGAGTGAAGCTGTAAAGCCATGTTCAGTTAAGAAATGAGCAACAGTATTCACTACAAAGCCAAAAGGAGCTGTCATTTTGAACAACCTCTCTCACATCACACACAATTGAATGATACAGTGTGACTGAATAAAGCCATTCTGCACTGACTGGCATTATTATTCCTACCAGATGGTCGAATCACTTGTAATGTAAAAGGCACCACCCATTATAACAAACCATTGCTCACTGGAGCTTTATTGCAAGATCACTGATTTGTTTTGGTTCACCACTGTCATCAAGGCAACAGGCAACGAAACACAGATGTTTTCAGTGAGAAGCCTTTAACAGGCCTTTTTTAACGCTCAGTGCCAAACAGCAGACAGAAACAGTTAGACTTCCCCGGTGAGCACAGGGAAACAATTAGTGACTAAGCAGCCACATATTTCCCCTAGGAGTTCTGTGGACCTCAGATCACAGGTCAAATGTTGGAGTTATATCGATCAGGCGGCCAAAAACAAAACTACACACAAATGCTAATGCTGCTTCATGTCTGCTCGATTATTGAGGCGATTACTTGTTGTCCGTAACTGGAGCTCATTCCATCCAACACCACGCCGGGCAAAGGTCATCTAAACACTGCACAAGCTGCCAGCTAACCCGACCAACTCAACGAGAGACAATCACTCACATTGACACATACAATCGATATAGAAGCAGCAGAAAGGCAAAAAAAAGGCCAAGTGTTTAGGTGTTACTAGGCTGGATCATGAGTCAAGACGTGTTCAGCAAACACTTTGCACTTTTGTACACTGAAAGCTTTGCTGATGATGGTTTTGTTACTACTCAACAAATGTTACATGTTTGATTTCACACAAGAATATCAGTGGATGAACCTAATTGAATCATGAGAAAACCCATGAGATAAACCTGACATGAAACCCACTACAAATGTTTTATAGGCATTATTTCCATAGTTAAGACCTGAGTATTTTTGAAAAATGACCTCTATGAGTGAGATATTTAGGAGGATCAAGAGCTGAAGATTTAAAGTCCTTCTCTAGTTAGCAGTGGAGTGCCCCACGGCTCTGTCCTGGGGCCCCTTCTCTTCATTATTTTCCTTCCCCCACTTACCAGTATTATATAGAATCCATAGAAACAATGGATTCAGTATATATTGCTACACTCCCTTGATCCTCCCTCCTTGACTGCCTCCAAAAGACAGAAAAAGAGGAAAAAACCTTGCAAAGACATGTTTTACACAAATCATCGTCCAGCTCTGACTGTGATCACAACCACAACATTGGGACTTCGCATTCATTTTCCATGTCTGTTGAATAATGACGCAATGAAAATGAGCATACGCCTATGGACTCAGCACTGATTATGTGGAGGTGAAATATTGTGCAGTGAAATATTTTGTCTTATCCAAGTTAATAAAATCCACATTGCACAATGTGGCTTCAGGTAATAAAGCTATTAGATTGCTGTAGAAGCCTTTACAGCTCAACGCAAGTGCGCAAGCTGCTCTTGTGCTAAATCTTTCCGTGGGTAAGTATAAACATTGCATTTTGTTCACCAGAAAAGCCTCACTGGAAACTTTTTAACACACAAATGATACTGAAGCAGAACTGTACGTTTGAGTCCTTGAAAAACTTCAAGCAACAACAGAATTCAGTTTACGCTAACATGTCACACTGAAGCTGGCCTGGGTTTAGCCTCGGGATACTGACCTTAAAGGTCTGGAAAAGGTCATTACTTCTGCTCTGCAAGAAGAAAAACAACTTTAAATCTAAATCAACTGGTCCGGAAACCTGCATAATGGTGCACTTTGAAAGAAAGAGAAGAAAACTAGAAAGTGAGAATTGATATTGAAAGATCAGTGTTATTGCACATCACCAGCCTTAACAGATGTAACTTTCTGTGTAAATGTCCTCACAATGCAGGGATATATCCACACCTGAAATGTCCTTAGAAAAAAAAAAAAAGACACTGACAACACACGTAAAGAAGAAGAAAAGCCGAATCTCCTCTAAACTGAGGCGCTCATCACTCGCCTTGAGAGTAAACTGGTGGATTCTACGATCCCTCTTTCACACTGAGACGCACATTGCAGCCCAGCAGGAGAAGCACAGCACTCGTTACATGGACATCAAACATTTATTAGTCACCAAACTACAGAGAGAGAGAGCGAGAGAGAGAGCGAGAGAGAGAGAGAGAGAGCGAGAGATAAGTGGTGACAGAGGGTTTGAACATGATGTAATTACATGCAGTACATAAAGTCGGATGAGAGAGAAATATACTATCAATGACTCTTATGAATATCTTCTTCTTATGAATATCTTCAGTCCTCCTGTCTGGTTTGTTTTTTATGAATGGCTCCGGGAGATTAAGTTATTGGGTCTTTAGAAGTTTGCACCACTCACACACACACACACACACACACACACACAGGTTGACGAAGAAACCATCTCCTGGTCATTACCTCAGTGTGCTCGTTTCCAAAAGCTCAATCAGGCATCATCTTAAACATGAGACTTTATTCCCTGCAAAAAAATTTGTCCAATATATTTGCTGAATGCAGCCATTTGGCACAAGGAACACACACAAGGCCGTAGGTGACTTTAGATCAATAGATTACATTCTGTGCCAACCACAAACGTACCCTTTCAAAGAAAAATGCTTAAGTGATCGCCTTGTGGGAAGAATTCAATCACAGGTAAATGTAGTTGTACATGCCAGGAGCAAATGGTTACAGGTGAATAGTTTCCTCTTGCACCAAGGGCTCTTGCATTAACCTCGACCTCATCATAGTTTATGATGAGAAGAACTTTCCTCTTGGGGTTTACTGTTTGTGAAGAAGAATGAGAAATATTAATATTGTGACTGTGCAAACACAAATCTGCCTTCACTGCAGTGATAAATACACATATAACACATGTAGAAGCATGCAAGGGAATCTTTCTATAAATGCAAACAACTCTTGCCACTGTTTCTGCCTTTTAAACTAATTTCTGCATGTAGCCGCTTTTCCACAGCCTCTTTTCTTTCCTTGTGGTTTTTCAATCTGCAGCACGAGTGGAGGCTGAAGGCAGCCTTTGTTAGCCGAGCATCGTGAGAGCACCGCGTCTTCTCTCTAACAAAATCAGCTTTTGTGAATTACAACAGTGCCTAATGGCATTAAGACCTGGTGACACTCATTCAGTCCACTTAAGTCCCTGCATGTCTCAGACGTTGTGAACCTGGAGGAGAGCGAGGAGGGCGTGCAACGGCCCTCCGAACAGCGTCTCTGCCTGGTGAGACGAGAGATTCACCCACTGAAAGTGATTCCTCAAAACGTCTCTGCTTCTTTGAAGTAGATCCTTTTCATGATTCCCAGCTCTGTCTGCATCCAGTGGTATTTCTGTCTGTCGGGGATTTCGAGCAGTTTAACGGAGCTGCGCTCAATTTTGCTCCATTTAAAATTCAACCCCCTTTTCCAAAATGCAAATCCAACCGACTAACTGTGGAGAGAGTGTGAAGCTTTTTCCTTCCTCCAACACCAGTCAAATCTGGGTAGAAGCTATTATTCTTATTATCATTTAATGTAATAAGTATTTTGTTTATCCATTTGGTCTGCTGACTTTCCTCAGAGGACATTATGACCACAGTGAAAGTCAAATCACATATAAACCAGCATTAGGAGAACATTATTCTGATTTCATTAGTCAGGAGATTTTCCTGGATAAAGATCTGAATCAAGTACACGAAAAAAATAAATTGTCATTTAACAAACAACAAGTCTGTGCCTACATCTTTTGGCAGTTACGACTCGCTAACTAGTTATTATGAAAATATTTCCTTTATTCTGATTCCTGGAAGTTCAATGAGATCATTCTGATGCTTTTCATGTACATAAAAACAGCAGAGCTTCTTTTATCACTAGCGTGAAAATCAACTCATGACTGAAATGAATGATTGGCTTTAGGCATAACACTGATCACGATATCACCCACAAATGAAATGCATATTCATTTTGACATATTTTTTAATCAGTGTGTTTGGTTCCACGATGTAAATCTCAGCTTGGCCTTCAGGCCTGCAGCGCCACATTATGTAATTATGGTGCATTATGTAACAATATCATAAACTCTCACCTCATCATGTAACAGCACTGCATTTTGTGATAAACTGGCGTATTTTATAATGAAATTCTTGAATGTCTTTTCTAATAACCTTTACTACATATTGTATTAACTTGTTAGTTACACTTTGCAGCAGTTATTACAAAAGGTCAGTGCTGTACTTTTTTTTTTAAAGAAAATTTGATAATTCATTGCATTTTGTTCCAAACCACTGAATTTGATGCCTTAATTAAAAAAAAAAGAAAAAAAACTCGCACCCTCAGAACAACATTGAGCATCCCAGCATAATTACCAGTGTTCTTTCACACATTTTGAGAACGCCGCTTTAAAGTGCTATCATTACTACGTCAGTGTACGCAGTTCGTTATTATCCCCCCGGTATAGTCGAATCCCGAAGTAAAGCAACATAAAGGTCATTGATAATAAGCAAACTTTGTCTGTCATGCAGAAGTGAAATGATTGTGGTTACTAACCTCCGGGGGCTTTTGTAAGAAGAGTGTTTTTCATTATCACACTGATCTTGTTCGCCACTTTCTTGGACACGGAGCCTGATTTTGCCTGCAGGAATGAACTTCTGACACACTTTGCTTCACACACTTCAAACCACATCTCAAGTATTAATGTGACAAGGCCAAGATTTATGACCCTGACAGTAGTTTTTGCTTTAATTCAGTACATTCACAGACATGATCCTCCAGCAACTTGTCCTTAATATTTAATAATTAGAAGACATTGAAAGAATTTATGAAAAGGGACTGTGACAGAAATTACTTTTCTCTTTGAATGTATTAGAAACAGGCTCATGCTGGGGGGGAGAGGGGGGGGGCTCTCAATCGTATAGTATTGTACACAATAGCAACTGAATTGAACAAGATAAAAAAAAAAATCAGTTTTCTTAATAAGAAATGAATAAACATCCTCTACCCCTGACAACCTCTACTTTTGAGCCTCTACGGGGAGCTACTGTTTTCACCAAACTGGGCCTCCACAATACCCATCACCTCGATCATATTAGAAAGGGAAACGAGCGGAAAACGACATTCAACACACCCCTGCCACATTTTGAAGGTGACGCTCTTTGGGCTCACAAATGCCCCAGGGGTTTTCCAGTCCTTGATCAATGATGTAAACCATTTTATTTTGTTTTAATGCATGACATTAATTGTTTTTTTTAAAAACCTACCTGATCACGCTAACCATGTACGTCAAGTTTTGCAGAGACAATTGGAGAGCCGGAAATATGTTAAGGCTGAAAAGTGTGTGTTTGATGCGTCATCTTGTTTTTGGAGGTATGGCATCGAGGCAGGTCAAGTAAAAAGAAAGACCCTGAAAAGATCAAGGCTGCAGAATGGCCCGTGCCAAAGATCTGGAAGCAACTTCAGTGTTTTCTTGGATTTGCCAACCTTACAGAAGAATCAGACGACAGTAGAGTGGCAGCCCCTTCACCCAAACTCACCTCTGACTCTATCATCTTGTTTGGTTTCTGGAAGAAGCAAAAAAGGATTTCTCCAGCTCAAAGCACTCTTCATCTCTGCTCCTGTTCTGGTTCATCCTGGCCCCTGCCTCTAGTTTGTGGTTGAGGTCGACCCATCTGGTACAGGTGTGGGAGTCGTACTCTATCAACATTCCAGCCATGACCAGAAACTCCAATCATGTGTCTTCTTATAGTAACTACACTCCACTGAGAGCTATAAGTCATCAAGATGGCGTTGGGGGAGTGGCATCACTGGCTGAAAGGTTCTGAGCAACCATTTGTAGTTTTGATTGAGCACAAGAAGCTTTACCCTGACCAGGCCTGTCGGTCCATATTCTTCAGCAGGTTCAACTTTATAGTCTAACTTTTTTTTTTTATTCAAATGGTAAATGGACTTCACGTATGTAAAGTGTTTTTCAACTTCATGAGCAGCCACAAAGCTCTTTGCATTGTTTAACACATTCAACCCAGGAAACAGAGACGTCCTGGATATGTTGATCACGGGTCGTAGTACAGGCCCCAGCTCAGTTTCCAGTACTTGTCAAATCACTCATTTTCAGTTTCGCCTTTGTTGCTTCAGACGCTTCAAGTTTCATCTGTGGTCATAAACCAGCCTGTGTTGTACGGTTTAGTTTGATGAAAGTTTTCACTTGGTTCTTTCCATTAAAGTTTCGCCGCTCGGTGGCGCAGCGGTTAACACCCACGCCTCACAGCGAAACGGTCCTGGTTTGAATCCAGCTGGGGTCTTTCTGTGTGGAGTTTGCAAGTTCTCCCTGTGTGTGCATGAGTTTACTCCGGTTTCCTCCCACAGTCCCCAAAAACATGTACCGTGGGTCCTTGAGCGAAACCCTCGGCCCCAACCAGCTCCCCCCCGAGTGCTGCCCTGTGTGGCTTCTGCCGATGGGTCATTCAGTCCTAATTGCCCCAAACAGGATCAATTCAAGTTGTTGAAATTAAATCAAAAATGTTAAAAAGCCTCTGTTCTGCTTCGCTGCTGTCAGTCACAAGGCACCCACACCCTCCGAACCTTTCAAAAACACTTCTCAGTCACTTCTGGATTCCTCATTCACGTCTCTCAACACCCTGTCATGTTTTCTCCAAACCCAGAGAGACAGTGCAGCTCCTTCTCACCTTCCCCACAGCTCTCATTCTTCATTCCCAAAACAAACATCACATCTCTACTACTCTGTGTGGCTTCAAGTACAAAGTACTGCACACAGATCGCCACCTCACTGTTTCCCTACTAATCTATTTCACTAACTGTTCTCCTCCAGCGTCCTCCACTCTCCTTTCTCTCATTCTGACCATTCAAGCACGTCTCCCTCCTCCTCAGAACACTTTTCACTATTCAAGTTCATCTTGACAACCCATTTCTGTTGATGTCTCCCCAGTTTTAACAATCTTTCACAGTTTTCACTACAACAAAACCCCTAGCAGTCGACATCACCCCCTTCCAGAGCATCAAGTTTGTGAAACATAAATTTGAATTGGCAAAAGTTTGAATTTGCTAAAGCAACCCTCTATGTGTTTGCGTGTCTCATCAAAAGATAGATCATCCTCCATAACATTATATTATTATTATTGTAACAGTTGGTTATGAGCTGATTCTCGGTTCAAGTTATTATTTGTTGTTGTGTTTAATAAAGCATTGTCACCACAATTGCATTAAATGAGATTAGATGGATTTATCCTCACAGAGCCTTTAGACGGTCTGACTGTCATGAACTTTAAAGTGAACCTTAGACCAGAAAAAAAAAACAACAACCACTCACAATATTTAAACTTTTCTACTGCAACAGTTGATACTTCTCTCGGAGCGGAAATGGAAAGTACGACGGTCATTATTTTCCGATTACACAAACTCTTTATTTAAGATTTAATCACAGAGGTAAAAGGGTAATAGCTTCTATTCCTTTTCATTTCCTGTGCTGGCGTGTTTTTTCGAGAGGGAGAATTAGAGGAGATTAGGTTGGAGTGACGGATCCTTTAGTGCTCAAAGTCACATCCTAATATTAAATTAAATCTGTATCATTGCAGAAGAAAACCAGGATGTGTCGTTATGGTTCAGCTTTTAGGAAATGAAGAAAAAGTTGGACAGGGAAGAACACTGAAAATGGCGAGGAGCCTTGTAGTGCAAGTTAGTGAAAATGCTTAATGTACGAGAAGTTACTTTTTTAGTTACTGATAGGAAAAGAAAGTAGCTCAGTTCAGATCACAGTAAAACGCAATACAAACACATTTTTAACACACTTATTGACCATTTGTCCACACATAAAAGTCACACCCAAACACATTCTAAAGATGTTTTTCATGTTATTCACAACAGGTGCTCATGAAGTAATTTCTCCTGTTTCTCATTCAAAACACATCACACTGTGTGGGAAAAAAAAACTGCATCAAAACTCTGAACAACCACATGTTGAGTAGGCTAAATATTCAGTATTCCAAACATTGGTTTTAATCATGCATTATACCCAAGAAAAGTGAATGGATTCTATTAAAAAACACTGCTTTCAGAAATTTATTGAAATCGTATTACACTGAGAGGAGAAATAAAGATCATCATCAGTGCATCAGAAAACCTTTAATGCAACTGAAATATTTCATTTGACAAGCAGACGGCGATGGAAATCATCGACGCGATTAAAGACAATATCGTGTGTGGAGCTTTGCGTACCGAGTCTCAGGGAGTCCTCGGAGGTTTTCATCAGAGTGGAAGTCTGTTTGTTCTGCGTTGCTGTTGCTCTGAGCTTTGTCGGGACTGAGTAGGTTCTTTTTTTTTTCAGGCAACGTTTTTGGAGCCTCAGAAGGGGATTGTTCAGTGTTCAGTACTGACCTCACTATAAGGTCAGTAGCCAGTGGCAGTCCTGCCTTTGGATACGACAAAGACCCTATAGTGGGGGCAGCATCGGTCCATGTGACGGAATTATTGTCATCCACCCTGCTTGGACTGAATGTACCAACTGCACATGAGCCAAATCAAAGAAACCAAAAAAAAAAAAAAATAAAACTAAAACAGTGGACGTCTAGTTTGAAGAGTGACTGTGTTAGGAGATCCCTCACACAATCTGTTTTGTTTTTTTGGTTTTTTTTACATTAAATTTAAGAAGATATAAAGATAGCCAGACGGCTCAGAGCTCCTGGAGTGAAAGAACAAAAACTTTTGGGAAGGAGGAGACCGCCAGCCACCAGAAGTGGAAATAGTTTGCTGCGTTACTTATAGAACGCCGACAGAAGTGAATCCTGAACTGTAGAATGGATTGAACCACATGTGCCTCTACGGTCCGTGTACGAGTCCAAAGCGTTCTGCAGATGAGCAATTCGGAAAGTATGGAAGAGTCTCAAATGTAGGCCGAGGCTAGAAGTTATTTTCACACAGTTCAGTTTTACTAAAACTACAAACACATGCAACAGAGATATCTTAGTGACTTTAGTTCCATCTGTAACAACAGGAAAAAAAACCCTGAATTTCTTCTTTCCCCCTCAGCGGTGTGTTACTGCCAGAAGCCCTCACGTTCCTGAACCGTTTCACTGAATAAAATGTTATTTTGACACAGGAAGCTAACAGGAACAGCTTTATGTAACCGGACTCAGTTTTAGCTGAGTAATTACCCAATGTGCTTTCTCGTGTTTGTTTAATCTGCAGGAAAAACAACCGCAAGAGAGCAATGGTTCATGTTTAGTTCACACCCAAGCTGTTGGTCATTGGCCCAGACTTTTCCTTGGCCGGAGCGGTGATTTCCTGTTGGAGTGTTGAGGTGTTGTCATCCCAGTGAGACTGTCAGGCAACAACAGCAGACTTTGTTAAATAAATAAGATGTCATTAGAGACATGAGATTGTGGATTTTGTTAGGTTTGGACCTTTTTATTTCTATTCCCAGTTGTGTCGTTAAGATCACTAACTGCTGGGTATTTACAAAGAGAGATATTAATTACCTAATGTAGTCTCCGCAAGAAAACCAAGAGGCAAATCCCTCAAAACACTGACACTCCTTTAAGCTTTAGTTTGTTAGTTTGTTCCAGTTCTGTTTTCACAGCACTGCATCGGGCCTCTTGTCTTTTAACAAGACTCCATGTTCCAGGAAACACCAGTAAATCATCCAATGAAAGCGTAAGACGATAATAAGCCAGCTGGGTTTGTCCACCATGCACCATTAAAAATGAAGCTTTGGTATGTGCTGCAACAAAAAGCTCACAAACACTTGCAGGCTGAGGGAAAACAATTTTTAATTAATAAATATAACACATTGTTTGTTTTATGACCAACACTAGGTGCCGTTTCTCTACACTCTTGAATCGCGTAGGTCCAATTTATAAAAAGGTTAAGTGCGGCTATGTGCAGATACCTGCTTTTATGAAGGAACAATTCTGCATATTTCCTCATGAATGAACCACATTCAAACCAGATGCGGACCGGAGCGTGTATCAGTAGCCACGGGAGGTACGATTTGTCTTTCATCAGCTAATTATGTGACAGCTTATTTCTTCAGAAATCATATCAGTGAGGGATTGTTTCAGCACCAAGTCAACAAACAACATGATGTCAGCGTGTGATGTGTGAAGATCTGGCCAGAGCTGCAGAAAAACTAGAAAACAAAACAACCGTTGCCTCCTGGAGAAAGTCTGATTGCTGAGCTTTTAGCCGTGAACTGTGGTCACAGTCAGAAACGCTTTCAACATGCTTCATACTTCCTCTGTAACAAACAGCCTTTCACATTTATTCACGTTTCCATCCATCTAATGTGAGAAGCTGACGCAAAGTGGGTTTTATTCTATCTTCTGCCGTCCTGTCGAAGGTCTGGAGCTGAGGACTGTGAGCAGATTGAGCCTGAAGTCACCTCATTGGGTCACGTTGGCATTTCTTCATGTTTCTTTTAAACTCAAAACTGAACATCATTCAACAAACGAATAAATGATAATAGTAGATGTGTTGCTGATTGATGCATTTAACTAGAAAATAAGAGAAAATACTTAAATCTGTGCCTGAGCAAAGGATTTGATTTCAGTATATGAAACATCACCTTTTACCTCGTTTGCTCAAAATGTTGAAGATGTTACGGAGCCCCTAAAGGGACATCGGAAGAAAAAAAAAAGAAAAAAAATAGAGCTGCCGCGAAACTTTCGCATGCACTCCAGTTAGTTTTATGTGCGCACGAGAAAGATATATTTTTGTTTTTTCTTCCCATGTCCCTTTAGGGGCTCCGTAGGATGTTGTATTCTGTTCAATTATTTTGAAAAGAGTAAAGTTGTATTCATTCTGTCATAGTAAAATTATATCCCCGGCTCATATGTATTCATTTGTGTTATCGTCATACACATCATCTTCACACAAAGAGCTTTGTGAAGCAAATAATTGGCTTGTTGTTGTTATTAAAACTTTCTCTGATGTGAAAAGGCTTCTTAACTCCTCAGTACATCTCATTTCTTATCTGTGGGTGAATTAAGACCGTTCCTGGGACCAAAGTGAACCATTGTGCCTTATCTTCTCTCTGTGTTCACCGCCTCCCTCCGGGAGGGGGAATAAGTTTCACTCTCAAGACTTTGGGATATCCTTGATCTTGCACTATTGAAGCTTCAATAGATACCTTTGACAGAAGAACCTTGTTTCAATTTAATTCCAAAGACAGCACCGACGAAACAACAAAAACATCCACAATTCATTCATTAATTGTGAAATGTGTGGACTCAAATTAGTTTTTAGACTAAAAACGGTGAAATATGTGATCATGATCTACATAATTTATCACGTAGAAATGGCATTTTGTGTTTACTTTTTTTTTAAATGAATGAAATATTGTCAGCTCTTCTCCATGAGGTCTTGAGGAATTCAAAGATTCTCCTTTAAATGGTGATGACAGGTTAACATAGAGAGAGAGAGAGACACTGACATACACTCACTACAGTTCATTTAGTTACTGATTACCTGGAATATGTTTGTGGAACAAAGCAGAGAAAAGGCAGCGACGGAGAGAACAAGCTGACTGGACACGGAAACGGCTCCAAGCTCAGACTGCGTCACTCCGTCTATTCTGTCGGGTTGTTTCAGTGCTTCCTGACGGACATTTTCCACATCTGAACTGTGGCAGCAGCTTCAATGGAAACAGAACTTTAGTGTGTCAGTGAGCATCAGTTCAACTCATGTCAAATATTCAGAGGGCAGTAGCAGCAGCAGCAGTGATCTGAATTCGAGTTTAAGAAAGAAAAAAAAAAAGAAGTGAAATGGAACTTTAATTTCGCTGAATGTTTTTCTTGTAACGATTTGATATGAAACTGCTTTCGATTTTTAAAGTCTGTATTTTCAGTTGTTGGAATTGGCTGCAGAGAGTTTGTGTGGTCACATGTGACGCGGAGCTGCACAGCGGAGCAGTGGTTTGCCCCGCTGCCTCACAGCTTGAAGGCCTTTTCAAAGTGCGTGTGTGTGGATTTTCTCTGGCTACTCTCACACAATGCAGAAACCTGTTGTTCCAATGTAGGCTTGCAGTAGATTGACGTTCTATTTTCAGACGGTGGATCACACTGCGCTCCGTCAGATGTTTCTTCTTTCTATAACTTAACCTGCTTTAAAGGTCTCCACAACCTTCTGCTGCGTTTCTCAGTCTTCACAATAAATGTTCTCTAATGGTCTGAGGTCTTCACAGAGCAGCTGGATTTACACTGAGGTTACATTGAACACAGCTGGACTCTACTTACTGATCAGGAGTCGTCTGAAGGCAACGGGTTAACCTGGATTTTTAATTAGGAGGATCAGAGTAAAGGGGGAGGGGTACTGCTTGTTTTATTTGTAAAAAAAATTTAATTTAAACTGCAAATCATTTTCCTTCTTCCTCATGACGTGTTGGTTGATCACTAAATCAATAAAATATATTTACATTTGTGAGAAAGGGATATCAATACTTTAGCGAAACCGAGGGTGGCGAGAATTCTGACATCAGATATGAAACTTTATAAGCTGGTGATTAAATGGCAAAATGAAGCTCTTCTGTTGGGATGATACATTTAGAAATGTGACCCTGGAAGTTGTGGCCTCACTTGATGGGTCACCGCTGTGTTGGCAGAAATGAAGCGAACGAGCTGATTAAAAAACACTATTATTAGTACTTGGCCGCAAAAAATACAAACTTCAAAGTTTTTCTGAAGTTCTCGAGTCTTTCTAACTGCTGCAAACCTTTAAATCCTTGTGGATGAGTCTGTTTGCAGATACTAATCAATTAGTTCCTCAGCAAATCAAAGAAAAATAGTCTTCTTAAGCAAATCTTAGCAAGTTACTTTGTTTAGAGAGATATCTTTTTTTTTTGATTAAATGATTAAAGTTACTAGTAGACGATCATTTTAAATTTAGTAGTAACTTAATGAGGAAGACATTATCATAGCTAAGTTTTTTTTTTTGTTTCTTTTTCCAGCATTAAGTGATCTGAATTGTTTTTATTATTGTGAAGTAGGTGAAACCAAGAAGCTTTAAAGGGTTGAAGTTCCATTCAAACTCAGAATCCAGTTCCTGTTGTCCCCTGGACGAGTGGAAACTAAATCGTCCATCATCCTTCAGTCACGTTTTATTCACACGGTAAAAGACCACTTCAGGCACTTGGAAGGAGAAGTGTCACGTTTAAAGGTGGAGAAGCACAGAGAGACTCTGGAGTCACGCAGAAAGACGAGAGAAAGTTTGCGTCAATATCTGCGTTTAGTTTTTAACGTCAGGTCGAAAATAAAGTTCCAGTGAAAATCTGTGAAATACAACAAACAGGCTGATAAAAAAAAAAAAAAAAAAAGAGACAAAGGAAGAAAGAAACTTTCTTTCTTGGTCCAAGTTGCTTCCTGAAGAGAAATGTTCAGTATCAGAAATGAAATTGTCTTTTGCAGTATTTTCTACATTTCCTTTCTGTTTCTGCTCGTCTTTGATGATAAACTCCGGCACCTCCTCTGTCCTTTGTTCTCAGAGGACACACGTTCCGTTTCCTCAGTTACTGCTGCCGTCCTTTGGCTGGACGACGCTCTCCAAGCGCTTCGTCCTGATCGGAGGTAAATCTTCGTACATGTCGAAGCCGAGCTCCGAGTTTTGTTGTGGCAGGCGGAAGAACAGCAAGTGTTTCCTCAGCACCTGAAAAGCAAAATGATTTATGATGAGTGTTCCAGGAGCACGTGTGTAGTTTTGAATTGAGAAAATTATTTTTTCATATTAAATCAACTCTTTTTGCCACATCGAGCAGATAAATAAGCACAAATATCATTTTTGCAATAGATTCAGGGTAACTCCTGTTCGTGTGCGTACTTTACCTGTGGTGTTTTTTTTTTAATGACAATAAAAGATGAGAATACATTCTGAGCATGAAATATTTCAAAAGCTTAATATGAACAACCTAAATCTAAGTGACGTACAGTCGACCACTAAGGTCAAAATACTTTGAATACTTTGATAACTTTGTGAAGCTGCTTCATTATTTACATGAATGAATTTGTTTAAGCTGCAGTTCCATCCGGTTTCTCTGTTGAACTTTACATTTCTATACAAAACAGACATTATTTCTATTATTATTCCATTATTGTTTTTGGATCATTGGTTGTCTCAGAGAGAATAATTTAAAGCAAAATAAAGTGATTATCGTTTCCTCCTATAATTCATTTTCTTCTCCATTCAGAGGAGGTTTACTTTGAATATACCAAGTAGCTTTGGACCAGTTTGCTCTCTTCTTTAAATTACAATGTGTACAATCATTCTCTTGCCACCAGGCAACTTGAGTTCAGTGCCTTGCTCAAGGACACGATGATGTGACGGCATGAGTCATACCGCTGATTTTAAGGTTGGAGGGTGAAAATATTCGGCTGCTTTTTCTCCTCCACAGCGAACCTGGAAACCATCCTGACACAATTCTCTGCTTTGTTTCACGTTCTGTGCTTCAGTGCGTTGATTTTAAAACAGTGAGTATGTAAAATGTTTTGAACTGTGTTTAAGGAACAATTTAAGAAATGGTTTCTTGTGAGACATGAACTATTCTGTTCCAACAGGCTATTAAGAATCCGAGCAGACGAAGACCACTTGTGAGGTTCCTCAAGGCTCCATCCTTGGGCCTCTTTTATTCAACATCTGCATGCTGCCTCACAACGTCTCTGATCAGAAAGATGCAGACGACACAAAGCTCTACACATCAGTGACGGTGAATGACCACGGCCACTCATACCTGCTGAAATTATATTGATGACAAATACCAAAATGTCAGAAGTGTTTAGATCATCAGTATTTATATTGTAGTTGGTATTTTTGCATAAATTTGTGGGGTTTTCATGAAGGATTAAAGTTTTTACGATATTAAAGTTGTTTTTTTCCTGCTGGTTGGCATAACTACTAGTTCTTTTCCATTTTCATGTCAACTTTCGTGGGCTGACGTGGTGAGAAGCGCCGGGTCGATGGATCCATTCATCGGTGACAGCAGGGAACGAGGAACGCGTCGACATGTGATTGTTTTTGTTTATTCGTAAAATTGAATAAAGAGACTTCTTAAAGAAATCCAATAAAACGTGTGGAAGGATTGATAATGAGAAAGATGAAAGAAAAACAGGCAGAAACAAATGAGTCTTGAAAACAACTCCGGGAGAGGAGAAGAGGGAGTGATTGGCAAACACACACAGAGAGGAAGATACCTCGTCAGTCAGGTGGTAGATCTTCCTCAACATACTGTGTCGAGCTGCTTCGACCTCCTGGAGAAACACAGAGTGAGATTAAATGCCAAAAAGTGACTCAATATCTTTTTACTTTACAAACGTGTTTCAGATTTGTGCACGTCACAATAACACCGAGAGCCTAAATCGATCTGAAGTGACACAACAGCACTGAAAATGGATCAATAACATTAAGACTGGAAGATTTTCTTTCTCTATTTGATTCAGTAAATGTGAGTGAATCCGTGTAAAACCACAGATCATTTCTCACTCGGCCACATGCTTGAAGTACTTTCAATGTGTTTCACTGTAAGCTGCTTGGAAATACCACAAAACAAGACCTGAACATAAACAAATCCCCAGAACACTGAGGGGCTCGTTTCTCTAAAACCTCCCTGAAGTCTCAGATCTCTTTGACATTCTGTAGTTTTGACGGGAGCACCTGTGCGGCAGCATCCTGAGAGAAGATGAAGGAGTTGACGTGCGATAAAGCGACGATGTACAAGACGGGACACCAGCAGAGCTTCAGCGCTCCGGTCACCAGGGAGCGGAAGTAGAGCTGCAGCAGAGGCAGCGAGTCCTCCGGGGGGGAGGTGAAGCGCTCCAGGGGGACGGACAGCTGCAGGAGACACAAAGACACACTGGGAGGTCGCTTCAACAGACTCTCATCAGCCAGAACATCATGACCGCTGAGTATCTGGGTGAGGATTTGATGAGAACTAAACCGTCATCAGGGCATCTTTCGACCTGCTGTGAGTCAGTTGTCTGATTGATCTTTGATCGTGTTCACGGTCTGTGGTGTTCGGCGGGAAACCTGCAGGACGTGATGATGCTCTGATACGATCTGCAATAAACACTAAATGATGTTCATGTCTTTGTGTCTGGAGATTTGTTCTTCCTCATAACTGTTCTTTCTCTCAGCACTAATTCATCTCTTCACACGCTAAATCTGTGGTCTGGATACTGCGTAGGTTGATCAGTTAAC
>OMNM01004438.1:4029-16599 GCA_900302745.1 Parablennius parvicornis | reverse complement strand
CAGAAAGCCTGATGAGGAGCCACTCATTGCAATCAGCTGTGTTGAAGCAGGGAGACATAGAAAACATGCAGGGCTGCAGCCCTCTAGGATCTGAGTTTGAGAACCCTGATCTAGAGTTCATAGCCAGTAGCTCTTTATACTAGACAGGCCCTCCTCCCACAATTCATCTGACACTGGAGCTCCTAGTTCTACAGTTCAGGCCTCCTTGAGATGACTTGTACTCACAGGCGTCATAAAAACAGATGTAAAGCGGGAAACAAAATGTTTAGAGTTTCGATGTGAAACAAGTAAATCATGAAAAATCTGGCTCTTTGGTTTGGTTGTAAACTGTGGGATAGATTCCCATATAAAGTGCCTGACTTGAAGGTAACAGTAAAAATGTGATTGAGGGCGATTAAATTTAGTTTGGAGCTGAAGAAATGAAGCAAATTTATTGTCAATATAAAGGTCTCCAATGCAGCACAGTCCCTTCTCCCTCCAGTTCAGAAAAATACTGTCCATTAATCCTGGCTTGAACAAATGATTATATGTGATAGGAGCTTGCCCTGAAACATTCGGTAGACCAAAAAACGTTTTCATTTGATTCAACATTTTTACGGAATTACGATGAAATTATGACCAATTAATTGGTGGGAGGGTCGTGACCTAGAAAAAAGGAGTGCTGGAAGAGAGGTTCCTGAAATTGACATTGTTTAAATTTTTAACCAGAGTGGAGAAGTCGCAAGCCAGTCACTATCAGGGAAGCGTCATTGCCAAAAAGTAAAAGCTCCGGCATTTGCAGCCCAGTAATAGTGCTTAAACATGGAAAGGCCAAAGCTGCCATTGCTTGCATCTTTCTGCAGGTGAGATTTGGAAATGCGAGGGGGTTTACCGGCTCACACAAATGAGAGAATAACTGAGTCTAGTTGTTTCAAGTAAGACAATGGTAACAAAACAGGAAGATTTTGGAAGAGGTACAAGAACCTTGCAAGGGCAATGATTTTGATCGCATTGATGCGGCCGATCATATAGAGGGGAAGCAACTTCCAAGTCCTTATATTAACTTTGAGTTTTTCTATCATAGTCCAATAAATGTAGTTTCAGTAAAAGTTTAGGGTTTCTAGATATCTTAAGGCCAAGATAAGTTATGTGTGTTGTAACTATTTTAAATGAGCGAGATCTCAAGAAAGCAGCACTCAGATTATCCCTCAAGGGCATGAATTCACTTTTGTCCCAGTTAATTGTATATCCTGACAATTTGCTAAATGATTCAATGTAATGTAGGAGGTTGGGAACTGAAGTTACTGGGTTGGATAAACATCAATAAATCATCAGCATACGAATTTACAAGACTTTCAACATTCCCAAACTGCACACTGTGAATACCTATATGACTCCTGATTCCTATTGCAAGAGGTTCTAAAGCTATATCAAAAAGGAAGGGAGAGAGACAATCTCCCTGCCTTATACGGCGTTGCAGTTCAAAAGATTGAGATATATCCATGTTAGTGAGAATTGAAGAAACGATAAGAATAGATTATTTTAACCCACTATATAAAGTTCACCCTGAACCCAAATTGTTGTAGTGTCTCAAACTTATGGCCATTCAATCTGATCAAATTCCTTTTGGGCATCGAGAGATACAATGCCTTGTGTATCCTTTTTGTGGTGTGAGTACAGTGTGTTTAAAAGCAGACTGACATTACTAAATGAGAATCTCCCGGGGATGAAACCAGTTTTGTCAAAATGTATCATTTTTGATATGTGTTTAACTGGCTTTGTGGCGAGGACATTGGTTATAACCTTTTGATCACAGTTTAGAAGAGCAATGGGCTCTTCTTTTCCTTTTTTTAAAAGTAAACAAATTTTTGCTTAATAGAGCAAGCTGGAAACCTCTTATTTTTGATTGAGTCAGTTACCATCCATACCATGAGAGGTGCTGTTCTTTTATCGAACGCTTTATAGATTTTGCAACCAAACCTATCTGGGCCAGCTGCTTTTCCAGAAGGGAATACCATCTAAAAGATCAGCCTCTGAAATTGGATTGTCAATATCATCCATCGAAGCGGTGTCCAATTGGGACATTTTTAGGTTGTCAAAGAAGTTATAAAAAACCCGCTTCAGTGGCCTTTACTTTGCTGGAATATAGTTTCTTTTAGAAGTCTCTGAAGTAGGAGTTTATCTCTTTTGGTTGCGTTAATAATTTACCTGATTTAGCTTTAATGTTATGGATGGCCTGCTTAGCCTGCTCACCTCTGAGTTGACCTGCTGAAAGTTTTTCAGGTTTATCCCCTAGTTCAATAGATTCCTGTTTGAGTTTTAATACAAGGTTGCTTATGCGTTTATTAAAGATACTATTATACTCATATTAGTGGCAAGAAACTCATCCATACGAGCAGTCATATCCTTAATAAATGAGTTATCCTGGAGCAGGAAAGGATTGGAAGCACCAGCTGAACCTTTGTTTAGATAGAATAAAAGCAATGAATTGAAATGAGACTGGGCTATGATCAGAGATGAAAATATTGTGATATGTAGCGTTCATAAGACTGGGGAGTAATTCAGATGAAAAAAATAGTCAATCCTAGTGTAGGACTTGTGGACGTGAGAATAAAACGAGAAATCTAAACTGGTTGGATGTTGTAACCGCCAGATGTCAGTCATATTCCTTGCTTTATCATTAAGCGTTTGCCCTGAGGCTATAGCAGAAGGAGGTTTTGTTGATGCTTGTTCAAGATGGGGTCTAAGTAACAATTAAAATGTCATCCAATGATGACATTTGGACAAGAGCCCGGTATCATATCTAAAGCCTTGACAAAAAAATCAGGATTGTCTATATTCAGGGCATAGATAGTTGGGCTGGGACGTTACCATTTTGTCACGATTTGATTTTAATCCTGATTCTTGGGTGATTTGATATAAAGTGCGATTCTGTAGTGACGGTTGTCATGATTTTTTTCCCTTACCTAAACATTTGAATCCTACACCCCTAGAAATATGTTGGTTACAAAAAACAATGCTAATCATATTCAGTCATTCACTGATTTATTATTTGAACAGAAATCAATGATGAAATAAAACCTCCATTAGAAATTAGGTAAACATGTACAAAACAACACATTTGTACGGAACATTGGGTTAACTGATATGGTTAATGTTCATCAAGCTAGTTCTTGGGAGTGTTGAGGTTTCTGTGAAAGAACAGCAGCTGGTCAACATGCCTAGGATTTAGGCTACTCCGCTGAGAAGTGACAATATCTCCAGCTGTAGAATACACATGTTCAGTGGAAATGCTTGTCCCTGGTATGCACAGATAGTGCATTCACCAGCTTTGCAAGAAGAGGATATTCATTGTGGTTCTTTCCACCAGTCCAAGGGTTTTATTTTTTTCAACAAGTGGCAAAGGAACTGCAGTGTTGTAATTTTTCACCTCCTGTTCTTCAATGATCAACAGCAGACTTCTGTGGTTGTACTGGAGCTAGTGTCACACCTCCAAAGGTGTTTCCAAATAACTCAGCCAGTGTACCTCTTTTAGCGGGTGGGGGACCCCCGTTCTTAGTTTTCTCAGCTGGTGCACCGTGATCCTCCTGGTCCAGCCTTTCCAGTGGTTCCTTTAATAAATATATCACAGTGATGGGAAAAATATATTAACACACAAATGAAAGGTTTCACCTTTGACAGCTGTAACTTATTTGATTTAGGAAGGTTATATTGCAACACACACACACTATCTTTCTCAAACACACACAATTTATCCTTCTCTCTCTAACACACAAACACACGGGCTACTTGATTATAGAAAAAACAGTAATCATAATTATCTTAGTCATTTTTTAAATCACAATTCTTTGTCAAGCAAAAAGTTATTTATTTTTGTCCGAAAAAATGTCAAATATATTCTTTAAATGTAAATAAAAATCCTGAAATCAAGTATGTTTAATTTTGCACGTGATGTGTCATATAATAAACAATTTAAGGTTGGTATTAATAATAGTTTTTTTCTTATGTGTGCCACGCTTTATTCTTTGTAGATTTCTTAAATCGTCAAAGTTTGTTTTATTAAAAAAATGAAACGTGTAATAAAAAACTAAATGAATAAAAATTTTATTGCAATCATTGAGTGTAATAATTGAAATCGTAATAAAATTTTGATTAATTGCACAGCTCAAACACACACACACACACTCCTTTATAATTTGTATTTTCTACTTTATTTGCCTGGTGTTCATGAAGCTCAGTGACTGCAGCTTCAGCTTCTTGACCGAGCTTCACGTCCGGATGGTGATGGACAAGATGAACAGCAATGTTAGTTGTGTTACCACAATAAGCTACAAGTCCACAGCAGAGTCTATACACAGCCTTGGTCATATGCAACTCTGTTTGCCCAAGGATTGAGCAAACCCCAAAGTATACCCATACTTCAGATTTAAAGCGCACAGGTGCGGGTTTAATCTCCGGTGTCACTCTGTCCGCCATCTTTGTCTGCTTAAAAGGAAATCACAGCTGATGTTAGTCTTCCTCGCGTGTGCAATCACTTTGGTGCATTAGTGCCACCCAGTGGTCGTTCACCAAAATGTGAAGATTACAATAAAAAATCTGAAAAAATCGATTCTGGGAAGAAGAATTTATTTTTAAAATCGGCACTCAAAAATTTGCAAAATATATTATAAAATCGATTTTGTTTCCCCACCCTTAATAGATATTAAACATTATTATTGGAAGGCCTCATTAGGAGTCTTTATCAACACTCAGTTGCTTTTGTGTGTGAGATGGGGGTTGCAGTTTCATCCTCATTGCAGTGTCTCTTAACCCACTGCCTGATAACTTTTGACCTCTGAGCTGCACATGAAGTATAACTGAGAGGTGTGTGTGTGTGTGCGTGTGCGTGCTGAATCAGAGGAAACCAAATGACAACTTCCGGTATTTAATATCTCGATATTCTTAGGCCATATGAGGATACACATCTTACTTTGTGCGACTGGAAGTTGTCATTTTCAATCTAATAATTTTTTTTTTAAACATTTCTGTTCTATAATGATTGTATTTTTTGTTTTTATAAACTGAAAATGAAAATCAACAGGTTTTTTTTTAAAGTTATGTTTATCCCTTCTAGAGCCTGATAAAGAAAAATGCATTAAATTTCAGTTTTCATTTTGGAATTTTAAAATGAGCCAAAATCTCTGACTTCTACCTGTGGTTTCCCTTGCCCAGGCTAAAATGTCTTTGGAACCTTAGATTTTAGGTATAGCAAAATAAGGTTTGTCATCTGCATAAATCTCTGCACACATATCACACTAAAGTCAAGGTGGTGTGTATGTGTGGATGGGGGGTGCCCGTGAAGAAAAAAAAATACTATCCACCTGTTGTTCCCTCAGACTCCAAATTTAATTTCCCTGTGTATCAGTTATTATTATGTGGTCATGGCATCTTGCACCTTTCCATTGATGCCCTGAATGGAAGCCTCAAACTCCAAAAACATCCTGTCTCACGCGAACAGCACAGTATTGTACACAAGGTAGATTAATTATGGATAAACATTGGCCGGTAATATTTGGAACTGATGGGGCAACCTCATCCTCACCAGGAACCTGATAGGAAGCTCTGGGAGCTCAGGGTGTCAAATCAGCTGAAAACTGTAGCCATTAGAAAACTAGCAGTAGCCATTAGACAGAACAATAATATAAAAGGAATAGTAACAGCAAATATTACTCATAAGATATGCCTCTATGCAGATGATGTTCTACTCTTCCTCCAAAATACACATACTTCTCGTCAAGAAACAATACAGCTAATAGACTGATTCTCCTTAATCTCAGAATATTCTATAAATTGGAAGAAATCGGTAGTCTTGCCCATTAACTCCACCTTTCAGCACACAACAAATATCCCACTAAAACCAGGAAACATCACATACCTCGGCATTAACATCTCAGACAACCTGTCAGACTTAGTGCATTTAAACGACACCCCTCTTATTAAAACAATAGATGATCTCACTCAGTGGAGGACACTCCCTATATCACTCATGGGGAGAGTAGCAACAATCAAAATGATGGTTCTGCCCAAAATTAATTACATATTCTCAATGATCCCAATAAAACCACCAAAAATCTGGTTCAACACTCTTGATTCCTGCATCTCAAAATTCTTATGGAAAAATAAACCATCTCTTATAAGTTTAAAAACATTACAGAACACCAAAGACCAAGGTGGCTTAGAACTACCAAACTTTTATTATTATCTGGTCAATAAATTACTTTATGTTGGAAAATGGATTAATCAGAAACCCTTAGATGAAGGCTGGCTAGACACTGAAAAAACATTCTGTGAAGATCTCCACATCAGACATCTTCCAGTCTTCAGTCCTGTCATAAAAAAAAAAAAAAAAATCTGCTTTAAAAACATCAATATCAGCACATCTCTGACAGCTTGGTGGGAATTTCTTAAAATGAAAGGATCTTCACTCATCCCTTGCAAACGCACACCTTCTGGAACAATCCTGACATCCTGCAAATCCTCCAGCTTAACGTAGTAATACAAACTAAGTTCAAACTGAAGCAGGTTGACCTGAACTTACCTCAGATGGTCACAAATCTCTTGAAGATCTCAACACCAAAACCACTTTCTAAAATCGACTCAATCTTGTCATGTTCAATTATCACAAAATCCCTTCAACCTCCAAATGGGAAGAAGATCTTAACATCAACAAAGACCCAACGTATCGGTCACAAATTTGTACAAACACATTCAAAAAGACCAAAAATACCAAATTTACAGCTCAATCAATACAAGGTCCTTCACAGAGTTCACTACACAAGACAAAGGATGTTCAAGATGGTCTCACTTCTACTAACATGTGCTCAAACTGCACAGGTGATCTCCCTGATAACTATCTGCACTTTGGCTGTGTACCCCAGTCCAAAAAGCTTTATTTCCGTCAAAAGTAAAAAATTCAAAAATTCAAAAATAAACAATCTTAACATCAAACCTGGCAGTAGTGGAGATTTCTCTTATAGTATCTGCCCCCTTTATTACATTTCAATCCTTCCATCTATTATTTTTCAACTGTTAAATATTCACAGATTTATATATATTTTGAATCATGTTATGTGCCATATTTACAATTTTTACAGAAAGAAAGAGAAAAAATATATCAATCAATAAATCAATAGAAAATAATTACGAAATAAAAAAATGACAAAACCATCGTTTTCATGTACATTTAAATCAAATATCTAATATATTATTTATATTCAAGTCTAATTTTCATATTTATTCAACAAAGCAGATTTTATGCATTTCTTAAATTTTAGAAGCGAATTCCTGTCACTGTGACAGTTCCATCTTTTGCTTTCGAGTTGAAGCTGATTTTTTTTAAAGATGTCCGTTCTTTTTAAATAATGCCAACAAATACAAATGGTCTTTTTCCCAAACTTCTAACACAGCTCTCTGACTGATTAGAATTGTTTATTCTTTAAACCTGCAAACCCAGTGAAACATTTCTACTCTGATATGGCAAAAACCATCCAAGTTTTTTTAAGTCACTTTAAAAGACAGTTAAAATTCTACTGCCAATCTGAGCAAGAAGAAAAACTTTGATTTCTGCGGCCTGCTAAGCACGAGAGCAGCTGCACAACATGACTCTGCTGATCCTCATGAAATTACAGCATCTGCTCACAACACTGAAACAGATTTTGTGTTTCAGCTGAAGCGCAAAACTTCTTTTAATTCAGCTGCTGTTGATGAAACCAGGTAACATACGACTGCTCGTGTCTACAAACACAAACAAATCATTACAAAACGTATCATTTTGACGACTTAACCATTTACTGTGACCATGTTATTCTGTAGTATATATTATTATGAGATATTATATCTTCCACATGAGCAGCTTAGCACATTTCCATCAGACCTTTTTCATTTTCAAAAAGTGAGATAAGCTGTGTGGATGATTTTCTATTTGTAACTGAGTTGATGTGAGCAGCAAACATCACATGAGCTCAGTGGGAAGTTTGACATCTTGTCAGCATGAGGTCAGGTGAGGAACGTTCTCTGTCTCTCTGTCTGTCTGCTCTAACGGCTCATTGAGGGTAAAACCTGCTGGCAGACAGATGGAGGTACGAACTGGCCTCAGTCAGGTGTGACAGAATTTACCAGCAGACATGTTGTACGAGGACGTGCTGAGAGACGGTAACATGGCCATGAAGAGGAGAGGAGACAGCGCCATCCCTCCACCTGGAAAACACAGACATCAACAAGAGTCAGCAAAACCACAAAAACAGTCCAACCAGCTCATGTTTACATTTTTACTCTGGTTATTCCAGTCAGAGTTAGAAACACTGTTGAAGTTACTGATTTACCTGATCTACTAACATCCTGTATGAAGTGTGCTGATAGGCTGAAAGACTGGGCTTCAGCTTGTGTGAGCAGGATCCACTCACAATGTGTGAACTCTTGTCATTTGTCCCTGTCTCGCTGTGCGTGTGCTCATGACGTGTTCATCTGTGTGTCTCTCCTTGTGTTTCCAGCTGTCTTCTCCTGTGTGCCCATTAGCCTCATGTACCTCATCAGCAGCATCCCCCGGCTGAAAGCCCCCCTCCCTCTGCCTCACTGCTCACTGAGTCCAGACGTCCAGCAGGTGGTTTCCCCTATCGTTCCTCTTGTTGCTTGTGTTTTTGACCTCAGCCTGTTTTGGATTCTCTCTGGCCTCGCCCTGTGGACACTTTCACCTCCAGACCTTTTCACAATAAACCTTTTGAACTTTATTTTTATGTCAAGTCTGCTTTTGGCTCCAAGAATAATACCACAACAATACCACAGAAGTGGAGGAGGCTATCAAATATATCAGTTTCAATTCAATTCACCTTCACATACAACATGCCAAATACCACGCAGTCATTTCAGGGCACTTTTAGGGAGAAAAAACCCAAGAATTCCCCCATGAGGAGGCATAATTGACTGTGAAAGGGAACAACCAGGACCAGAGGTGGCGGCTTTCTGTTACAACACATGAATCTGAATCTGAATCTGACGTGAAAACATAGGAGGTCATCATGTCACAAAGAAAATAATGGAAACAACTGAGATTAAGAACAGTGCAGACAACACATTTAAATAATAGTGAAGTGGATCCAGCTGAAGAAACGTTTCTCTGCTCAATAATAATCCCTGCTGAAGGCTGGGCTCAATTAAAGCTCTTCTTTTTCAAAAGTGGCAAAAACAGACGCAATCAAACAAAACTTCACCTGGTGTTTTGAACTGTGTTGCACTTTTTCCTTTTGTCCATGAGCATAAACTCTTCATGTAATTAGCACAATATGAAACACACCTTTTCACATCTTCATACATGTAATACATGTAAATTCATGTAATACTTTTTTAAGCTTGTCACATATAAGTGACATGCTTACAAAGTTATTGTAGGAACCATTGTCCTCTGGAGTGTGCTGTCCAGTGCACGAAGTGTAGCCTGTCATGACAGAGGTTTGGGTTTGAGTCCAGGTGTGGTTGTAAGTTTGGGTTGGGTTTTTATTCATGGCGTCATGTCTTCGAGAGGTCTCGTCTGGATGTTCATGTGACATCTAGACAGGACGTCCTTGCAATGTCCAGGAAAGACGTACAAAAAACCTTCATTATGGTTCCCTGGAGGAACCTGGAGGAATAGAAAAAACATCATAAAGATGTGATATGGACTGGTGTGTGAGTGTGTGTGTGTGTGTGTGTGTGTGTGTGTGTGTGTGTTCCATACAGCTGGTATTCCATATTCCTGAAGACACAACAGCTTCCACGTGTTTGTAGATCCGTGTGTGCATTTCCACATCATTTGAAGAAAAATTGAGAGCGCAGGTTCCACATATTCAAGAGAGTTTTTTCTTGTTCATACTTCAGAGCGTAGTGATCTTAAATGTAATGCATGTAGCCAGAAAACAACAATGAGTCCCCAAATGTGCCTGAGGTGAAGATCGTGTGACGTTCGGACACCTGCTTCCTCTTTGTGTGTCCACTACAGTATACTGTACAAACAAGGACATCTTGGTTTGGAGACATACTGAATGACTTACAGGCACAGCTCAGGGCAAAATGCATGACACCGAAGGACAAAGAACTGTTGTTGGCGTCGTCGTCGTCGTCGTCGTCGTCGTCGTCGTCGTCGTCGTCGTCGTCGTCGTCGTCGTCGTCGTCGCCGTCGTCGTGTGTGCGTGTGATAAAGCAGCAGAAAGCTATCGAACCAGCATCACTTCCACACGGCTTCACTGTTTATGTGTTGTGCAATTCCTGTTGTATGAGTTTGGTTCATGAAATATTTCAATGACTCCATAGCGCCTCCCTCAGGAATTGTGGGTATATGCTGCTGGCAAGTGTCCAGGATTGTCAGTTCACCGGAGGCGTGCATGAGGTGGGTTGTCCAGCACAGCACAGCTTATAAATATTGTATTTTAATACTCATACTTGTCCACTATGTAATCGTATGTGTATTGTATACAACCGGAGTGTTTATTTTCATGTTCTTGATGTGTGTCTCACATGTTTAAATGTGTATATGTGTTTAACACACTCTGTGAGCGAGCTCCAGGGGCAGGCAGGCTCGTTCGCCTCTGGTAGTGAATGTGTATTTCTGTTGTAGCGTGCTGTATGTAAACACCCATAGCGTGAATCTCACCAGCAATTGTTCATTTCATGTCCAGATATTAAACGGCAGTACAAATTGAAATTCCAGCCTCCCGCCTTCACTCAACACACAAAACACAACGCAGAGTCGAGGAGTGCTTGAGCCAGCCACCAGCAAAGAAGTGTGGTTGAGCATGGTTACACGCACAGACACCAAAAAACTACAATCCACAACTCTCTTTCTAAAAGACTGTAAAGGACCCAGTCGAAGGTCCAAATCTGTCTAAAGTAAAATGTTGAGTTTCTAAAGTCTCCTCCTGGAGAGATAATCAGGATTAAATCTTGCTGTTCACTGACACTCTCCATCCAATCTAACTGAGATTGAGCTTTTGCATTAATAAGACAGGACAAAAATGTCAGTGTGTAGATGTTGTTGATGCTGTAATTGCAGCTAAAGGTTGATCTACAAAGTTTTGACTGGGTGTCATTTCAGATAGACGCTTCCCAGTGAGATGCTAGTGGTTTTTTCAGTGGCAGACGCTTCCCAGATAGACGCTTCCCAGATAGTCAGACTAAAACATAAATACTGGCAGCTGCCCAGAGCGCAAACTCAACAGGGGTGCACCGTGCACCGGCTCAGATGCAGTCTTCAGAAATACGGTTTTCAGAAATGTATTTCTGAAAACAAATAAGCCTCAATGTTAAAATGCTGCTTCATAGATGACAGCTGTGACTGATGCGTTCAGGTGCTCTATAAACTGTCGGAAGGCCGTCTTCCCGCTTGCTACTGAGCTGCAGGGCTCATACAGTAGTGAAGTTACATGCTTTTTCAGCATAACTGATCTGAAAGATTGGATTTCAAATGATACTATATATGATATATACTCAATATATATATGGGCATATACTAGACATGTGAAACATATATGAAATATCAATTAGAAATAATATGTAAAACTACATTGTGCAGGATTCATTTTCTCCTAAAAATTCTGAAATCTCATCGATGGAGAGCTGTCCGTTCACTCTTTTACTTCACTTTTATAATTATTATCATCTTATTATTTCCCCATATTTCCACATCATAACTCAGATATGAAGGATGAGGGAGTTATATATTAAGCTGAGTTTATTTTGATCTAATTCTGGATTCGGATTTTACACATTATGCCAATAGTATTAGCACACATTGACTTCAGGGTATTTTTATGTGGCTTCCAGCCGCGCTTTTCATCAAAAGTAATTGCTCAAAATGTATTCATCGCATCGGTCAAAAAATGTGTCAAAAAATGTATCATGACGATGAAAAAAAACACATAAGTTGCTCTGGACTATGTCACATTTATTTGGAAATGTAATTCATATTTCAGTCCTTTAATCAATGAAGCACACAGGTTGAATTGCGGTATTCAACCTGTTGTTTGTGTGATAACAAGGATCTCATTAACAGTGCAGGACACCTTTTCAACCTGTGTGTGGTATTGTGTATCTTGATTAACATCGGACCGGCTATGTATGTTTTCTTTTTCTTACCCCGCTGCGATTTTAAACTGTTTTTTGGTGTAACAAGACATTCATATTTTTCATAGGTCACTGAAATGTTACAAATAATTCACTGATTATAGTAAGCTCTGTTTTTAGCTCGACATTAAACAAAAAAGAAAAAAAAATAACTCGAAGTAAAATCACTCAGAGCGCAGATCTCTGCCAAATGGTGTTTCCCAACTTCAACGTGCCGTCATATCGTTAATCTGGATCAGATCCAGAGGAAATTTGGCACAATTCAGGACAACGATCCTCTAAATATACCTGTCAAATATCAAGAGAATTGAAACAACGTTCTGTGAGTTATGATTTTTGAAACTGGTAAATGTGGTTTTCAATGTTAACTTCCAGAATGTTCCCTGACCTTATTCTGGTTCTGATCCAGATGAAATGTTGCACCCTACTAGATATGACCATCCTACACATCACTGCATTTTT
>OMNM01004436.1:42243-55734 GCA_900302745.1 Parablennius parvicornis | reverse complement strand
TCTCTGGTAGTCATTACCTGAATTTAAACCATACTGGAGACTGTATAATGGTCTCAGCCCCCTACAGAAATGCCAGCTAATTAGTCCCCTCACCGTTTCTGGGCGTGCTGAGCGGATAACAGTACTGTCATCATCATAAATAAATGAAAAGATGAAGAGATAAGAGAGTTATTACACTGCACTGACAGGGATTGTTACACTGGTGCTGACATGGTGAAAAGACTCAGATAAAAGACGCGAAAATATCCAAAGAGTTCATCGCAATAAGGCTTTCGGGATAATCGTTCTTAGGGATGAAGTAATGTTGCGTTATGACTAGTGATTCACGCTGTTGCCTCACAGCCTGGAGGCACCGGGTCAGAACCTGCAGGCTGTGGATTTTTCTGTATCGACTTTTTGAGTTCTCCTATGGTTTCTGCCTCACAGGTAAAATATGGTGATTCTGAATTTGCCTTTCCCCTGCACTACACTGTTTCCAATGTCAATAGCAGCAACTGTGTGCTAACGATAAGACGTTTTAATGACTCCTGAACTCGCCCACACACAGGAATCATAATAATAGTTTTCATCGTTGTTTTTTATTTTTACATTGGCCATTTCAACTGTAATTTTATGTATATTTTAAACCTACTATTTTGCGCGTTTTTAACTTATTTAACTTATTCAATTCCCATCTATGAAATAGTTTTGTATGTATGGCCGAATGGTAGTGTGCCATCTATCTATCTATCTATCTATCTATCTATCTATCTATCTATCTATCTATCTATCAATCCCCATCTTTTAGGTATTTCAGGAGTTTTGAAAATCCATCTTGCTTCAAGAACTAGTCTTCTTTCCAGTGTTGCCTAATTGAATCTATTTTGCAATGAAGCATTTTCTAAAACAGCAGGAGTTTAAGTTTTTTTGTCTTTTCCTTCTGTTTCTTATCAAACAAGGAACAAATTATGGTGGAGAAAACAATTTGTATAAAAATAAATCAGCGATACCAATCACAGTAAATATTTATAATAACTGTAAAATCGCATGCTGATCCACCCAGTAAAAGCACAGTTAAAGCTGAACCATCCTGAATGTCTGAAAGGCATTGATGAATATCACTGCAGGGGAAAAAGCTGAAAATATAAATTTAGTAAAGGCAAATCAATTTGATATTGACTCTCATTGCAGAAAAAGAGAAGTCAATGTCATACGGATTTAATAGCACATGTATTACAGTCAGTAGCACATATAATCAAGAATCACATAGGATGTTTTTTATCCCCTCCCACAATAACTGCAAGGTTGTTCTAAAGCCTCTAATGCTTTAATGCAGGTGGTCAGAATGCCTAAATAGTCGTTACAGTGAGGAAAATCCAGTCATTGAGCAGGAGGAGTCTTTGATTACTTGTGGTTTGTATAGAGGTACATGAAACACAATTGAGGAGATCACACTTATTCTTTCGTGAGATTACAGTGTTTTTTTTTTTTTTTTTTTTTTTTTTTTTTTTTAATAGGACACTTGGGGCTCAGGGTTGTCACTAGTTTTAACAGCGAAATGGGTCTAAAACGTTCTCTGCAGTGCAACACTCAATGCTGTAAACATGAACTGTAACTAATTTTAT
This sequence comes from Parablennius parvicornis, assembly GCA_900302745.1. Taxonomy (NCBI): domain Eukaryota; kingdom Metazoa; phylum Chordata; class Actinopteri; order Blenniiformes; family Blenniidae; genus Parablennius; species Parablennius parvicornis. Next base: position 54,130 of record OMNM01004436.1, on the reverse strand, counting down.
CAGAGAACAAATGTTAGAAATGATTTTTAATGGTTTGGCAGCTGGTGTACAATAGTCCTATTTCTGGGCTGGTCAGGCAAACGGAATGAACCTCTTGGCAAAGAGACACACAGCTGTCGCCTTAACTGAGAGCCTGCCGATGTCTCCCAAACGTATCGTCCTAAAATGTAGAAATCAAAACCTCTTGCTCACTTATGCTGTTTCTCTGGTGTTGTGGCCATTGCTTTGACTGTGACACTAATCCTCGCCGAAGTGTTGGGTGATGACCAAAGCTCGGGGCAACGGGGTTCAGTGGCTTTTCGCGCCGAGTAGGTGAGCTGTAGTAGGGTTGGGAGGCATCGAGGGTAAATAGGTCATGGCACAGAAACACTGATCCGGTCTGAAGCGGTGAGGGGAGAGGACGAGGTCGTGCAGGCTGCGTTTGTAAGAGAAGGACAAAAGGTACGTGAGGAAGCAGCTCGGGTGCTCGAGGTGAACGAGCGAGGACGGGGAAAGGACAGCAGCGGTATCCAAAGGCAAAGGTTGGAAGACAGCCGGAGAATGTTTGGTCCCACTCTGCGTCCATCTGCATTCTGCTGCTGTGATGATAAAATGTAGACTTTCTTTTTTTTTTTCTTGGTGAAAATGGCAACAACAAATGTTGACAGTTAAAATGTATTATTGTTTTATTCATTTCTTCCTCATGGAAATATACATTAAAGCAAAAAACAAGATGACAGGAGAAATTCTTCCAATGCAATTTTATTCAACATAAATAACATTACAATAAGAAATCTACAATCCAACTTTTTCATTATATTTGAACTATTAGAACATAAAATGTGGAGAGAATATGAAAACTCACTAGTTTCAAGACTGTTTAAAAGTCCAACTGATTAAAAAATGTGTCTAAATGAAGCCTCTTCTTGTTTGTCAGATTGACAGTAATATAAATGCTATCATTGGATAAACATGACGATAATGGACTAGAAATAACCAAAAAAAAAAAAGTCACAGCAAAATTCAAGTTTTAATTTTCCATGAATGAGCCATACATTTCTTTGTCAACTTAACTGATTTGTCATTGACAGGTTGAGGTTTGGCAATTCTTCCAATTTCCTCCAAATGGGCAGCTGTTATAACGATAGGCCATCTTGGTAATGGGCCCAACTGGCCATTGTTCATAAAAAGGATTTGACTGATTCAAACACTCAGATCCAAATTGATCAGTCCTGCTGTGTGTGTCTCTGCTCTTTACTGGAGCCCCATATTACCTGACTCTACCTCCGTCCGGATCCTTTTTTTTTTTTTGCTTATTAGTCTAAGCAGACAGTAATTATATCTGAGTCGCTCCCGTCACTCGACAGCGGCAGTGCAGACTCTTCTGCAGACTAATCTGCTCACAGCGGAGGCGGCCCAGACCACAAGGCTGCATTCGAATATGTCGGATTCAACTTGCTACAAGAACGCGTCTTTTAAGTGGCTGAGCTCCAGTGGGTCATTTCTTTTAAAGCCATCTTTCAGATTCTATTCAGTCTCATTCCTTCCCGGGACCTTTTGTTTATTTAATTATGTCTCTTCTCATTGTTTCCTCATCTTGTTTCTAGTTAGCTTCCTTTTCTCTGCATTTACCGCTCAATTCTTCTCTAATTTCCCCTTCAGCCTTTTTTTTTTTTTTTTTTTTTTTTCAATTTTCCTCTCTCTTCTTTCTGTTGCTGTCTAATTTATTTGCGCTTCCTTCTAGTCCTCCCCTCCTCTCCCTCCCTGTTCCCCGTAATAGCCTTGCGTCTCCACTGGCTCCATCTGCTGTGACCATGAAGGGCACGATGCCCGCTGTTCAGCTCAAATCTCGGAGCTGCCACTCCGGCCACTGGACTGAACACAATGGCATATGTGTTGTTCGGGAGACTGGCGGTACACAACTGTGACACAGACACACACAACCAGGTGGCGGTTTCATGCATATGCATACTCAGGAATGTCTAAGCTCAAGACACAAACAGAACGCACACACAACCACACACACTCTAGTAGAAACTGATGAGCTCCGGTAGAGGTTTTACTGCCAGATATTCCTACACGTGAAGGCTGCATTAGAACATTTGACCTTATGACCTTATAGTTCAAGGGTTTAAAAAAAAGTTGAAAGTATGAGGCCAAAAAAATGTCATACTCCCCAAAAACATTTTGGAATGTAAATTAAAATGAAACGCCAGGATTTGTGGATCTAATAAACCATTTTCCCTCTCTAAAAAACGAAAGCATGATTTAAAAAAAAAAAAAAAAAAAATCTGATCCATTTTTTGAAAAAAAATTACTCAATCTGATGGCAGCCACACATTTGAAAAACAAGGGCCATTGTGAAGTTTCACTGTTTCTTTTAACTACTGGTTTGTGAATACCCAAAGAAGGATAAATATCTTTGTTTTTTGTGATAATTACAGCAACTTTCTCGGCTGAGACACAATTCTCGCTGGTCTGGACTATTCTGCATTTTCTTGCTGCAGGATTCAAGGCCTTTCCTGAAAGAGATCCACGCACGTTACTGTACTTAACATAAACACAGGTTCCACAGTTACCAAAGAGAACCTCAATTTCAATACGCTCATTTTCCATTTTGCTTTGGGATAATCTAAATGGAGTAAAAAGGGCCGAGAAGTTTGAGAAGTTGCTTTTGATAGGTTACAACTATGGATCCCTGAGCAAAACTCTTGACACCCAACAGCTCAGTGAGTGTTGCACTGCAACAGCCAGCTGCTCCTAGTATGTTAGACAGTCAGTCAGTCAGTCAGTCAGTCAGTTTTATTTCAGTGTCATTCATAGAAACGAGCAAACAAGAATATTATTACAAAAAAATGAACCGTTCAGCAACTGAAAAAAAAATCAGCTGAAGCCTCGGGGCTTCTTTTGCCGATACTGTACCCGTATGTATGCTTAGTCATAAAAAGGGTGGGTAAAATGCCGAGAAATTTTACCCCAAGGGAATCAAATAAGTAGTTTTAAAGACTACATTTCTGAATTATTTTTTTTATAAAGTACTTATTGCTTGCATGACAAACCCAGTTGATATTTTAAGATTGCACAGTGAGTTGTGTTTGCAGACAATGATTTCTGGGAGTGTTCCAGAGTCCATGCAGTGATATCCAGTCGAGAGTAATGCCCGTTGTTTTACTGCCTGAGGGCCTGAAAATCACCAGTATCAAGTTTTGACTTTCAGCCTTGCCCCTTTGCGCAAGGCAGAGATTTCTCATAATTCTTTGAATCTTTTGATATATATTATCCACTTCACTTGCTGAGATCTTCAAGTTTTGACCCAAAATATGTCGGGGATTTATTTCTGTAAGTATTTCAAAGCGCATTACCAAAGACTGGCCGACCTCTATCCGATCTATCCTCTATCTTACCTGTGTCGCACATTTGTTGCAAGAAAAAGAGCCAACAATGTGTTATTTTGCATCACTAGTTTCTTGCTAATCACTAGTCCTTCAAACATCAAGCAAGTGATTTGGTATGCCTGAAAATGCTGAGCATATTTTGACTGACGTTTTAGTGAGTTCATGCAACATTTATTTCTTCCCAGTGAAAATTGTCACTCATTCTCCACATTTTCGTGTCTTTAGCTGGTCATGAGTTTCAAAATATGAATACTATTTATACTAGTTATACTAACTAAAAGCAAAAATTGACAATCAATAGAATAATCATCATTGTGAGTAAATGTGTTCTCATTGTTTTGGTGTTTGAGTGTGGTTGTAAGATCGAATTTATTAATTTACAGACACTGTTGATTTTGAAAAGAATGTGGCATGTCACAATAATACAAACAGGATGCAAAAAAAAAAAAAAAAAATGACTAAGACATGAACGACAGATCCAAGATTGCTATTGGTAAACAAAGACCTGAGAGATAGAACACAGTGTTACATGGAAGCAGGAAAGTGGTTGTTATGTTCCACAGCACAATATTATAACTACAATATTCGCTGGTGCTTCAAAATACACCTATCACATCCACATCACCGCATGTTTGACATCTTACAAAATCTCATTTTGAGAAACTTTGCATTGGACTGTGGAAAATCACTACCTGTAAACCTGAGTGCACCTGATAAAACACATATAGTTTGTGGCATTGAGGCTTTACATATCTCATGTTAATTTGAGCTTTTTAATATGAATGGCTCTTGATGCATTCATGCATGAAGAGTTTTTTTTCCTGAACTGCATTTTTTTCCCTGCAATGTATTCATTGGGGTTGGTTATATTTCACAGTCTATAAGGCTATAAGAAGAGGTTAGATATTGCAGAGTGACCTCTGCAGGCAGCAGGGGTCCCACAACTGGGGGAGGGTTGAACTGGGCCCTGCGTATCAATCTCTTTAAAAAAAAAACTTGGTATTGTCAGTAATTTACTCATTCAGAAAGTAAGTGTCACTGCCCCAGTACACAAATGTGTTGCAATTATGTGATGTTGAGTTTTGCAGCTCGTGTATCTGCGTACACTTTGGTGGTCCGCTGACTATGACAACATCAACTGAAACATGATTTTCGTCTCATGAGGGACAACAAATCTGAATAATATGAGCGTGTGATGACACTCAAGCCCGCATAAACACACCACCATATGCACACGCTCAGACACATACCATTCCTGTGCATATGTGAAGGTTCAGCTTCCCCTCCTCATTGATTATCTGGAATTTTTAATTGAGCACTTTCCCTGCTCCAACTGGAAACTCAATACGCTGAAAAGGGGAAAACGTGGATTGGTATACTGGTGCATTGAACTATTCACATTCATATTTCAGTCAGTTGGGCACAGATAAATGGAAAGACCATTCTGGCCTTATTGGGGGAAAAACTACCAAATGGTAATTCCAGGGCATTTTCATATCAGGACAATCCTGGGGTAGTGAATGGACTTGGTGGGATTGCCTAAAACATTCGCACCTTCATGGTTCACTTTCCCACTACAATTGTGAAAGTGAACCAAACCACACAGTTATAACAGCTGAATTTTTGGGCACTCTCGACTGCGACTTCAACAAGGCCAAGGAAGAAAACAGCCTTCTTTGGCTGGACAACCAGCCCAGTATTTTAGATAATTGCTTCACCAAGAAAAGCAATCTATTTTCCCAGTTTGAGAAACATTGTTTTCTTTAAATTTCTACTTTTAAACATTATGCAAGTCTCCATTCTTCTTTCTACAGAGCGAGCAATTCATGAGCTGATGTGTTTGTGTGTATATTTTTGAAACATGTATGCATTTTTTATTTATTTTTTTTTTATTAACATGTAAAGTTTGAATTTATTCATGTGCATATGCAATAAAAAAAAATAACCATTGTGTGGGCTTGTCTTCTTTTGATTTATCAAAATGTGTTTCTTTTTTTTTATTCTTTTCTTCATCTCCTTCAACCACCCACTTCAAAGGATGAGAGATTGCTTCGGGCTGGTTGTCAATGGATACCAAAGCATGTAACTTTATACTGTCATTTATATCACATCATTTAATTGAGTTTGCATCTACGCTGGAATTCAAACCAGTGAACTAAAAAAAAAAAAAAAGAAAAAAAGCACATGGCATGGGGCATATGTGCGATTATTGTAACAGGTTGTTGTTGTTTTTTTATGTCATTTGTAAATGCAATTAGACACTTTATTGTTTATAATACAAAAAGTATCCAGACAGACAGACAGATGGAGTGATGAGCACAAGAAAGTGCTTGTGTAAGGGGGAAAAAAAAAAAAAAAAAAAAAAAATCTCATAGGTTTAAGTGGATTTTTCTGAATCTTGAGACGACAAAAACTGGCCCAGGGGACAGTTTGAATAAATGTTTGGATTTTAGAACCACTTTTCTAAAATGGAACACAATAGCAGCCAGAGGAAAATCTGATTATTAGGATCACTATGCAAATGGGTACTAGAGCGAGGATTCATATCCTCGCCATCTTTCTGTAGAGAAGACTTGAAGAGTGAGAAGAACATTTTCTTTAGGGCATCTGGATCACTCAGCCGGCACGCTAATATTAGTGCTGGTACGGTAAATATGTCCTTTTTTACTAGTGGCTGTGTGTGTGTGTGTGTGTGTGTGTGTGCGTGCGCGTGTGTGTGCGTGTCCATGACACATTATATATATATAAAACACATTTCACAGACACACTTCAGAGCGCACATCATTCTTGCGCCAACAGGATACGTGTGACACTCAATTTTCACATAAGAAATGCTTTATTATTGTGGCATTTCCGTTTTCAATGTTTTCATCCTTCACTTATTTATATTATTTTTTTTTTATCACTGAGTTAAATGAGGATGGTTCGACCACATATATGTCCCCCATCTATAATGTAACATCAATCATTGCTCCCTGACATGCATTGGCTGAAAAATATCAAAGCTGGAGGCAAGCAGATTCTTTTTAAAAACAACGTTTTATTAAGGTCCACACCTTCAATATAAATACAGAATATGGATCCTTTTTTTTATTATTATTATTATGTAGATCAGTGATGCAGTGGTTAGTGTAGCTAACAGCAAGAAAGTTGTGGGTTCAAATATTGACTGGGTCTTTCTGTATGGAGTTTGCATGTTTTCCCTGTTTGTGTCTGGTAGGATTCCAACAGAACATCTTGTTTGTTGTTTTGAAGTTCACAGTTGTTCGGACTGGGGAATAGTTTATTTGTACGATAAAGGAATTAATAGACTCAGCATTGCAGCTGTGTAAAATAAGCTGAGATGTAAAAAAAATGTGATTTGACTTTCTAAAGAAAATCCTTTATAACAAGACACTGAAGTTAGTAGAAGGACTGGAATATCATTTATTAGTTTTATTTTGAAGGCTTTGGGTTTCAAAATGGCTTTAGTCTGATGGTACTTCACTCAATATGAGTTACGCTAAATTTATTGAACAAATAAATGACACCAAAAAAAAAAAGCCATCTAAACCAATAGTGTTATTAAACCTGGGCTTTAAGAAAAATAGATACTGATTGTATCAATGTTGGAAAATCAAAGATCCTGATTTGTTATTGGTGTCCCTTTTGTCGAAGGAAAAGACAAGTTGTTTTTGTAAAACACCAGATAATTATATGTTTGTAGAGAACACGTCACTGTGCTTAGTGTTTCCTAATACAAATGCCTGAAGCTCTGCTCTCGAGACAATCTAAAACCACTTATTACCAAACTTCAACATACAGGGATTTCACAGTCGGAAACAGCTTTGTGGTATCTCAGAAAACCACCAACATCAGTAATTGGACTCTGCAGGACTCGGCAGAGAAATGGAAGCATTTTAGAAGGTGTACCTCCACAGGATAACTGCGACAAGAAGGATTAGGACATTGTATGCAATGCTGACCTTCTGACAGAAAGCAGGTCGAAGCAGGTGTTTGATAAAAGTTTGACGTGTACAACAACAGAATCTTCCATTTTTCACACACAGAGTTTAACTACGTTTACATTTGTTCATTATTTTATGCTAGAATGCATATTAAGCCTCCCTCAGAGCGGTACCAATGTAAAAGTCAACAAGGATCCATACTCTGAAGTATATATACAGTACACAACTTCACACTCTGAATGTGTATGTAAGAACATTCTCGCAACCAGTTATCAATATTCCTCTGCTCGTGAATCACAAGGCAATCACACGGTTTATTCATTGAACGTAATTCCCCGGCCTATTTCATATGCGCTCTGTATCCTCACATTTTAGACGTGCCTGGCACTTTGATTTGTCGCCGTCAGCTGTCAAGGCAACCTCAGACGAACCTGGTTGGCTTAGTCCATACCTGACACCTCGCCGCTTTACTTGAGGATCCTCACCTTCATGTCAAAGTGTCTAATGACTTGAGAGATAATAGGCACAAGTTTGCACAAATGAAAAGACCCTCTCATTATAGTCTTTGGTTAATGAGCCTTCACCACCCCACCCCCCCCTCCACACCCCAACTCACGCACACACACACACGCATGCATGCGGTTCACCAAAAAGGGGGTTCATGGGTGTGCAGTGCTGCTTAACACATTGTCAGTCTTGAACACACAGTCTTTCATGACTTCAAGAACAGTCAGTTTCCATCATTTGCAGCCCGAGGGATCTGCTGTCACCCCTGACATTAAGTCCTAGTCCTGCCACTCAGCTTCATATCAACGTCTTCAAGCTGAGAAATTCACTGAAAGGTTCCCCAGTCATATATGTATATATATGTAGTTTACATGCACAGAAAATTGTACCCCAAGCTCTTAATGTCTAGTAGTAGTGAAGGATGCTGACTGCAGGTCCCGAGATCATCAGAGTTTCAAAGCAAAGCATTAAAATTCCTTGTGGAGTTTTTGAATGCCTGGCTTTGATGTGTCATATTCAGAAATTCAAACGTTGAAACTTGAGCAAATGATCTGTTTGTATGATTGAGAATCAGACGTCCACAGGATCGGTAAAGCATTTCAGACAGGTTCAAGTACACCAGGAATATTTCATACTCTGTGTTCTGTCAGCTTATATTACCGTACGTCCTCACCTTTGAGTTAAAACATTTTTAGCCATCTATGCCACCTGCACAAATACAAAAACGGTCGCACTATGCAAAGTAACACATGCGATTGTCTCTAAAGAATCTTCCACCCCATTTATACTCCTTTTAAATACCTTTATAAAAGGTGCAAATAGATTGCACTTTGATTATTAGTTGATTTTGCTGGTGATCGACTGAAGCCAAGAATAATACCATGAATGACAATACAAGCAAAGTAGGTTTTACATGCATTATTGCATGAGTTTCAAAAGGACACAAATAGTAATAAAAGAGCAAGAATAGACTTAAAAAGATTGCAAGATGAAGACAAAATCTTATGTTAAAGTTCACCAATAAACGTTTTGGGAAGCCAGCTCAAGAAATGCCAATCACTATAATAACAGCAGCACCTCCACCAAAGTTAAGCTGGTTTGGACTCGAATTAACTGAAATTTTAAATTCAGATGTTATAAATTATACTGCACATTCTAACCTTTTTATTTTTATTTACCAGAAATTCCTCGCAGCCTGTTGTGCAATCTGCTCAATATCCCATCTACATGAAGGCAAACATGCTTCATCGATTGTGCAAGTTAAATGTCATGCCAATACATATCGCCTACATGCTGGCTGCTGTTGAGAGATAAATAAATAACAAAGGAGTAGTTCTTGCATGGTAAACCCAGGAAGAGGTAAACATTTGAAAAGGTGGATGCAGTCCTGGAATGCTATTCATCCATCAAGCACTTACATTAAGGAAACATTCAACGAGCAGCAAATGTTCCAGTAGTTATTAAAACTATCGTCACTGTGGAGGTGAAAAAAATGCCACACAGATCTCACACCCTGATCATTGCGTTAATTTAAAATTGAACAAAGAAACAGTAAGACATTAAATAGAGATCTGCTTAACCTAATATCTTCAAAACACTTCTCCTTTCAAAAAGTGTCAAAAAGTGATGCTATTTTAAAGACAACCGCCCGAGCCAAAGTATGTCGGGGCCGTACCGCTGAAACTTCGGGACTGCCGTGTGCTCCACATGCACTTTCCAGCTCGCTAATGACATTATCAGTCATATTTTAATAATGTTCAGCATGTAACCTCGCTACTGTATGAGCCCCGCAGCTCGTCAACATGTGGGTGGGCAGATTTACGCGATGTCACTGAAGGCATCACTAAAAGTTGTCAGCTCCAGCAGTTAAAATCGGACCAACGTGGCTGCTCGGACACAAATTTTCTCTTTTACTACTGAAACAGTTCAGCGAAATGTATTTCAGAAAAAAATTCGAAGCAAGAAATAAGCCGTGCCGTTGAAAAGTTAAAACACCGCTTCACAGAAATGTGCTTGCTGTGAGGGGGCGTGGCCTGCGAGTTCGACAGCTCGTTCTCGGAGTCTGAACTGTCCTGCCGAAAAAGCATTTTTCTTGTGTGTCATGTGTCATGGTTCATGTTTGTTCTGGTGTGTTTGTTTCAGCGGCTGGCTGACGTCACAACCAAACTTTTCTTCTTGTTCTTATGGGTTCTCATGGGAGTCTGCAGGGGTCTCTCGTTTCAGGCTGCTCGGTTTCCCCTCCCTCATGTCCGATTGCTGTTCTCCACCCTGATGTGTCTCACCTGTGCCCGAGTGTGATCAGCTGCACCTGGTGCTTTCAGTACTTAAGGGACTTGTCTGGTGTGCTCGGGCTGTTGGTTTGTCTGTGTTTGTGTGGCTGCGTTAAGCGACTCTGTGTCTCTGGCCTCCTGAGCTGCAGCTTTCATGTTTTCTTTGTGGCTTTCCCCCCTGAGCTGCAGCTTCCCTGTGCCTTTGTGACCTTTGCGCACCTGACTGCAGGAGTTTTGGTTTTTGGGACTTTTACTTTCTGTTTCGGTTAGATGAAGGAGTTTTTCCCTCCCACGGCGGTGTCTCGCATCCATTGAGTCCACCTTACCCCAGCCGTACCATATTTATTACAATTTAAATATGAACACCTTTTGAAAGCATTCTTATTCTGGCAAAATCTTCTGAGAACTGCTTCATACTTATTTTCATTTTATATTTGAAGACTACTCATTATTTTTGCAGCAGACAATTTATGTTCTTCACTTAGGACATACATGACTCCATATCTCGTCTAATTTATTAAGTGATTATGTTTCTACTCAAGAACTCAACTCTCTGAAACTTCTACGCTCTTGACTTCCTGTATCACTTTTTAAGTAAATACAAATACGCAGACGCATAAATATGAAGACAAAGACGCATCTGCTTAAACATGCTTATTTAATCTGTTTCTTTTAGTTTTTTTTGTATTCGTTTTTATTTAGTTTTTGACACTACATCCTCCCTTTGTGCTGCACTATTTTATGATTGTGAAGCCCAATTTAACTGTATTGCTTTGCCAAATACATTAATGAAATAAAACATTTTATGAATGTTTATCATTATTATTATTATTAATGTCGAAACTTTTTTATGGTGTTGTGCCACAGATGTGCTGCATCAAGTGTGTAAGTGGCAGCAGTGACTTCGCAGAAAGGTTTCTCTTGAAGGTTTGTTAAAAGCTCATTTGAGGTTATAAGTCTTTCATAATGGACATTTGCAAAACCCATCTCCCATAACCCTGCGTTTGTGAGCTACAACCAAAATCATCTCCACAGCATGTTCTGTTTTCACTGTGGTATGCCATTTGCTAATGTCAACATCCTCCATAATGGCATACAGTGTCGTGCACTGTGCTGCAGCGCAGAGAAAAACTTTCTCTCACTTTCAATATTTTTTTGGGGGAAAAAAAAAAAATAAAGCTGTATAACTTGATGACTGATTATACGTGTCCCTCCGGACCGGTGCATAAATTGTCTTGGCTGAAGTCTGACATGAGACTTTCTAAACTGTCATCTCTGTCTCCTCTCGACTGAGGCAGAAATGCTAAAAAGCAAGCAGCTGGTTTGTGCCAGACTCCGTGTATACGGGGATGGCTCTCACCTCCAACTGTCCTGCCATTGCAAATGTATGACTGATGCTGTAGGACCACATTTTGTCACAGGAGAGGCCACTGAATAATCAGTGCAAGTGAAGGAACTAAGAAAGAAAGAAAAAAAAAAAAACACAAGGGAGGTGAAGAAAAGGTCGGCAATTATAAAGGTCAAAAGAACACGTGAGTATTTAAGGAGTGAGAAGGGGGTTGGAGTGATACTCCCTGGGTGAGGTTTCTTACCTGCTTGAAATGACATTAACACCGAGGTGAAAACATCATATTGGCATCCTGTCCCTGTGTCTCCAAAGAGGCAACCTTCCTGTCGGTCTCCATCAGTGTTTCACTTCCTGTCTTGATCCTCGACAGTCGTTTCACTGAACTCTGCTCGCATGTGATACGACTTACTTTGCACGTACAACTTCGGGGGGGGGGGTTTA
>OMNM01004436.1:12791-24618 GCA_900302745.1 Parablennius parvicornis | reverse complement strand
AGGAACAACGGCCTGTGGGGAGAGAGGGAGAGAGAGAGAGCGAGAGAGAGAGAGAGAGAGAGAGAGAGAGAGAGAGAGAGAGAGAGATAATATATGATGCAATTATGAACAGTGGCTTTGTCAGGGAATACTTAAAAGTGAAGTTCAATTTGCCAATCACAGGTTTCATTCCTACTCAGTGACCTGGTAGTGGCTACATATTGAAAAAGAAGCATTAATTTTGCTCAAATCTGAGTCCTTTTGAAGACTGGTCTCCTGTGATGTTACATATAATGAGTTCATGAGCAAATTTCTAAAGAAAGATTGAGCGCGAGGAAAGAGGAGAAGGGAAACAAAGCCCTAATATGAGTTTAAAAGGAATTGAGATTATTTCTGAGCTGTTACAAGTTCATTACATTATTCATTGCTTATCCCCCCACCTTGTTTGGGCTTTTATGGGTTTCCTTTCTCTTGTGATTATTCTCTCCCCTATTCCCCCCACTGCTCTTTGTCTTATCGACGCTATGCAGGTGTTGCATGGCACTCTGGGAAACTTAATTTGATTATCAAGTATTCTAAATCCATGGTATTTTGCACACTACTCATTGCTTCTCTTTAATTTCCAACAGGCCAAATGCTGTGTGTAACAATACTATGATTACCAATGGGAGTGACCTGTGAAATAAACAATTCCTTGCAACACAGTGTGTAATCAAGAGTAGCTTTTGTAAAGTTCTTTGGTAGAGTTTTCTTTATAGTCCAGCCACTTAAACGGGGAAAAAATGGAAAAACAGCTTAATGATCCGACTTATTTGGAGGAAGGCTTTAAGTCAGTGTGCAAATCTGTTCAGATTATTCAAATAGAGGTATTTCATATTCATAACTTGGGACAATCCCAAACTACAACATATTAACATTCTATAGCAGTTTCTTTTGTGGAGGTAGCGTCCAAAAATCATCGCATCGTAACGTTTAGTTGATTGTTTCTCCAACTGTGACACCAGTTGCAATTTGGAGTCCAAGTGAAGTCCAAATACAGTCCAAAATGTTCTTTACTAAAACATCAGAAAAATTCAGAATCATTTCTGTAATGATTGTCTAGTTGCTCAGTTAATCCATAGCCCAGCACCAGTGTGATCTTTTATTTGTGACCTCTGTGAAGGAAGTTTTGTGGCGCTCGTCTGATCACGAAACGAAACCGTCTTCAAAAGTTGGTACTGTTGAGCATCTTTTCTTTATCTCTGCCGAGTGAAAAGTGATACATAGAGTACAAACTGTCTGCACACTTCTCTCTCCAGTAGAGAGGGAACATTGCCTTTGTTAGTTTGAGAGGAGTGATATCACAAATGATCTGTGTGTGTGTGTGTGTGTGTGTGTGTGTGTGTGTGTGTGTGCGTGTGTGTGTGTTCATACAGATTAGTTTGGTACGCCAAGCCGTTCACAGAAGTAGAGAAGTTTCCATCCAGTGTTCAGGGTGAAGTTCCTGATGATGGGTAACAGTGAAAAAAAAAAAAATGAGACTGAGCGGAATACTAATAGGTGTAATAACAATAAATGTAAGCTGAATTACCTTTTTTGTTATACCTCTCAGATTTTGACCTTTGCATGTCAGACAGACTACTGATATTACTGTGTGTGTGTGTGTGGATAGATAGATAGACAGACAGACAGACAGACAGACAGACAGACAGACAGACAGACAGACAGATAGATAGATAGATAACCATAGCCCTGTTCCAGACTATTCGCTACACATATACAGACGTACTACATCATTAGGATCACAGCATTCACATCTTTGACATATATTTCTGGACATTTATCATTGTTTGTGGAGCTAAAATAAGTTAATCTATTTCTCTATTTTATTTTAATTGCCGCCAGCAGAACTATTGAAAGAGGACTGGCATTGTGGCAGACGACCCGACCCGACCCGACCCGACCCGACCTCTATCCGCTTCCCTGAATGACTGAAGTCAAAACCAACAGTGAAAATATTAGTAGGACATAAGCCAAATCAGTGTTTTTTTTTTTTTGTTTGTTTTTTTTTGTTTTTTCACAAACCTGTGAAGAAATACATTGGTGTCATTGTGATCTCAGCCCTCCTGTTGTTCACTGACTATGTTGTTTGTGCAGAATATGAGTATGGGTTATAATAATAAGTATGGGTTGCCATTTTGGTTAAAAGCCTCGATTGGAGGACAGGCATGCGGGCCTTCCTGATACGTTTGCATGTGCTCTCCATATGTGCATGGGTTTTCTCGCAAAGCCACACAGAAACATGGATTTGGATTGACTCCATCAGACCCTAAGATGGATATAGTAGCAAAGAAGACGGATAGATAGGTTCTCTTTCCAGCTGAAACGGCAAGGGCTTCCCTTGAATCAGTGTTACTTGATTAAAAAAAAAAAAAAAAAAGGATGATCAAGATGACCTTTCTACTTGGAAAGAAAAACTTTTGGGTTACCATGTTAAGATACCCTTCTTCTGACACTTCTGATGAAATCTCACAGTGCAGTATGCTCTTTTGCCCATGTAGATATATATTTTTTTTTAAAAACTATCCATGAGCCTTATACAAAGACTCTCAATCTCAATCTGTTCTTTTGACAGACTGAGAGAAAAAGAAAGGGAGAGAAATGGAGGTCCTTCTTTCTGTAAAAGACAACAGATGGTGGAAGCGATAGCCAGTAACAGCTGACAAAACAAGCTGCCATTAATTTCTATTCAATAATGCATCATACAAAGTCCTCAGTGCCCTTTATATTCCCCTCAAACATCAAATCTAATTGGACTCCAGCAGAAACTACTTATAATTCAGTTAATAGATGATTATTATGGAAATATGCACAATGGTTTGCTTGAGTCTTTGTGAGTAAGCATGCTGTGCTAAAATCAAATGAGCTGTGATGTCTATATGGGCGTCTTAGAAATATTCCCAGTACATTTAATTCAAAACAAATTGTCATCTTAAAGAAATACCTAAATAACCACACACTGACATCTGGCTCTATTTTTACAGAAATGTTGTGAATTTGACCTTTGCCCTCTTTATTAGCGATAGTATTCTAATTAACCAGAAAGGTAAAATTAACTTTACTTACATAGTGTATTTTACCACTGGAGTGATTCGGAATAGTTTTCTACATGGTCAGTGCAATTTATGCTATTTATTTGACCGCGACAATGCACAATCATAGACAAATACAAATTGCACACAAATTCTAAATGTGCCAGATAATAACAAAACAGCTAGTTTACATCTGTAGCCACGAGGCACGTCGCACAAGCAATACAACGTATAAAGGAATATAAAACACAACATGAAAACACAATATAAAA
This sequence comes from Parablennius parvicornis, assembly GCA_900302745.1. NCBI lineage: Eukaryota > Metazoa > Chordata > Actinopteri > Blenniiformes > Blenniidae > Parablennius > Parablennius parvicornis. The sequence continues at coordinate 21,296 of OMNM01004436.1, read as the reverse complement.
ACTATACAAATTACATTTCCATAGAAAATGAGTGCAGGGCTGATTTTACTCATGAGCACATTTAATCATTCACACACTCTCTGGCCTCCATGAATACGATTGAGCAAATTTAGGAGCAACTTGGGGTTCAGGCATTGATTATAAATAACTGAATTACCAATAACCAGAGCTGCGGTTGAAAAGAAACAGCAGTTAGCAACTGTTTAGGGAAGTGGAGTTGTTTGTAGAAACCAATATTTGTGTCACAAGAGGTGAAATCTAAAGAAATAACTTCTGTGTTGGTGTGAGCAGGTGCGGGAAAGCATACGTGTGCTGTTTTCTTCAGCGCAAAGTCGATTCAAGCATTACTAAGTCTATTTAGGTTCAGGTGGTTGTCTGTCAGGATGTTCGGCCAGCATATATAGTCATCAATTCACAAATGACAACAGAAAACCAAAAAAAAAATAAATAAAAAAAACACAACAAATCAGGAGAGTTGCGAACGCTTGGCAGTTCTTTGTCGGCGTCTCCTGTCATGGTCAGGTTAGCAGCTCGCTGCTGCACAAAAGTCTCCTTCGTTTCTTTGGGATTTTCTGGATAACAAGGATTTTTAAGGAGTGTTGTTCACTGGCCGAGGCTGGCCACGGCCCGGTCCAGAGAGCTGGACCATCGGATGGTAAACACGGCCGCTGTAGATTTCCTCTGATTCACAGTAAACGGAGAACTGGCCCGCTGGAAAGAAGGTGCAGGAGAGAAAAATATCCTATCATAGGTTGTTTTGTCGACAAGAATCGGAGAAAACCAAGTGATCATCTTACATTTATTTCGCTGATCACAGCTGGGACCTTACTGGGGCATTTCAAAAGTGATTTTTTTTTTTTTTTTTTTTAGTTTTGTTCAACTGTGTGAGAGTTGAACAAGTAATAATCAAAACTTCCGGGAATGGACGATAGATTTTTCCAGTCTACGGTGAATATTTACCATGCAGAGGTAGAGAGGACATAAAAAAAAAAAACGTAAAAAAGACATTTTCCTCGACTTATTCTGTTTCCGTGGTGATTTTAGACATACAATCCTGACTTTGCATCAGTAGCGGTAGAAGTAGATTTAAATTTCAATAAAATCCGAAGTGTGAGATTTAGGATAAAATGTTGACTTTCCTTGTCGTTACTCTAAACTGAAGGGTGGAACATTTTAACACAACTTTAAATGCAAAACTGGACTCACAAAAGAGATAAACGACTTCAGAATGCTCTGCGGTAACTCTAAACATGCTGACCAGGTAAAATAAAACAATTTGCCTCTCTTCACTTCTCCTGCTGGCGACAAGACGCAACCTGAAATTAAATCAGGGAGATGCTGTAATTAACAAACGCTCCAAGGAACAGAGGGGGAAAACAAAACTGAAAGACAATTACAGGACTGCAGTTTTCAAAGTCTGCTGCCTGCAGTTTTGTGGCAGAGAGCGAGAGAGAGACAACAATTACACCTCCAAGAACAGGACAAGTTTCGGTGAATAGATTTAAATGAATCACAGTTGTATTCCCGGGCCAATAGGCAAAATTGTAGTGAGTTTGACAATACTGTCTTTATGGAACATGTTGTATATGTGAAGGACAGGTAAAGTTTAGGCTGTGACAAAAAGGATGTTATCACAATCAGGCTATTTATCCTTAAAAATTGTTTTACACAGAAATATATCCATCCATCCATCCATTCATCCATCCATCCATCCATGATACCTTCTTATCCAATCGAGTATTGCTGACTATGGGAAAAAGCAGGATGCACCATGAACTGATCCCCACTTAATTACAGGACAAAACACAGAGGGACGGACGTTCAAACAGACTCACGCTCACATAAACAGGCAATTCTGGAAACACCAATTCGCCCGTAATGGATGTTTTTGAGCCGTGGGAGGAACCCAGAGTATCTGGAGATAATCCAAACACACATAGAGAGAACAGGTGTATGCCACACAAACAGGCTCACGGCTGACAAAGTCAGTATTTTTTTTAACCAGACCACTGTGTCACTCAATGAGAACTACTGTGAAAAAGGTCAGAATCAATTTTTCCACTTTACAATATTTATGAAAAATTGTAAAGTTATTATATATATTGTACAGATTTGTCATTTAGACACTTTTTTTTTTTTTTTTTGAGATCACAATGGACTTTACCCAAGAGTCATGAGTCCCTCTGCTGCGGCTCCTTGAGCTTCGGTCCCACTGCAGTACCTTCCGGAGTGGGCCGGGTTGGTACGGTAAGACAAAGTGCACCCAGATCCAACTGTGTTGCTTGGTCCCATGACAGAGAGTGCAGGAACAATATACGCTGGGTTATGAACGACACGTAACGACGCTGACATGTAACATCATTACGTAACTATAGTGGTGCGAAGAATGCAGAAATTGCAGCCACGTTGACTTTTCAATATAAAAACTCATCAGTGAAAATTCCCTCAAGGCATTTCTGACATATTATGGGAACAAGAATGAGTCAGACAACCAGTAAACATAATGTATTTACCTGATGGGTGACAGCAGACAACCAGTAAGCATAATGTATTTACCTGATGGGTGACAGCAGAGTGGGGAAAGTGACAACACAAAACTTTAAATCAAGGGGAGCCACTTTCAACATGTATATTCATTTTTGCAGATTTCAGTTTTTTGTATTTTTACTGTGCTTCTTGATTTACAAAACTTGGTTTCCACATGTTTAACAATCATCTCAATCTGAATTTGAAAAGCGCGTTTCCTGTCTGTCCCAGTTTGATTTGTGGAATTTCTATGCGAGCTGTCAGGGTCTTCCGAATTTTCTATTTTTGCTTATTGTTTAAATCTTGCAATTTAGCATACATTGTCTGTCACTCAGAATTATATACGAGTTTTTATATATTACCTGATGAATTTAAAAGAGATCTGAATTAGTAATCTCATTGATGGAGCAGACATAAAGTATCATGGAAAATTCTATGTGGAAGTACAACTTCAGTACAAACTGGTGGCAGCAGCTTGACTCAAATGTTGGTTTGTTTTTTTGTTTGTTTTTTCCAAATCACATCCTCCATAAGCCATCCCATACTGTAATCTCACCTTACATGACTCCTAAATGTCAACCCAACACACAGCTCATGTAAACACACACTGCTCACATTTTATAGGACAATATGAGGGTTAAACAAAATGCTGTAAAGTAAAAAAATAAACAAAAAAAAAAACATTACATTTGCTGACTGCAGTTCTGCCTATAGATACCTAACCGATTTCACCTGTGGATGACGTACGTTGAGCCTTTTCAGTATTGCAGATGGTTGTTTGATGGTGGTTTATGGTGCTGCTATGTCATCACGACAAAGTGTGACAGATGGCGTAGGCCTCCACCAACAGTTGGCTGAATGCGCAGTGCACGTCACGCTTCAGGATCCTTGTGACCCCATCAGTCAAAGCTCTGGAAAGGTCTGAGCATATGGTCGGTGGAGCTATAAAACAATCCTCCCTATCCACTGTCATCCAAATCATAATGGATGATTTTGCTGCTGTTGTGAGCAGACAGGTTTCACTCACCTTCAACCGCCGTATTACATTTTTCAAATTTCTATGGGTTAAAAATAAGCCTTTCCCATCTTTGTTCGGGAGCAAGTTCTTTGGTCTTGGAAGATTCTCTTTAGTAATAAAACGGATAACAGATGTTGAGATATGGAATGTAATATCTGTCCAACCTTATGACCTCCTGCAAACTGAGCTTCTTCGTATTTGTTTGCTGATCTCGCAGAAGACAGAGCGATCATTATCAGAACAAATAACAGCTCCATCTATGGCATTAAGAGGACGCTGAATGCCAAATGTATAACATACATGCCTTGGGTCTTATATACGCAGGAGCACAGCTTAAAACAAACATCTATTGATTTGAGTTGTTAAGAACCCTTATTTGGGTAAACCAGAATCAATGAATCAGTTTGCACATAGAGATCACAATCTCATAGATATTTCTTTTTATAATTGTATCTTTTTGTTGTTGATGTCTTTTTTTTTTTTTTTTTGCTTTATTATGCATTTATCCTGTTCATTTTACATTAAATTGTTTCATGTTGGATGACATAAATCACTCTTTTGGAGGGGGGGGGGTTACAGTTCAAAACAAAAAAGCCAGGAATTATTTCAAATTAACCACATATCCATAAAAACTATATTTGTCAACATTATTTTGCATTTAGAGTTAGCTTCCCTTGGCTACTGGCATATATGTGAAAACCGCAGCTACGTGCGTGTTTGTCTAAATAAGACACTGAGAGTTTATCATCAAAATCATGTAGACCTTTACGTGGCCAAACTGAATGCATGCATTCAACTACTCATTTGACTGGTGGAGGTCTACAACCAGTACAAGATTTACAAGAACACTTGCCACTTGATGGTCGACATGCAGTCATTACGCACGCCACAGACTCCACTACCAGAAAAGTAGTGGGAGCATTTGCACCAGCAGATGCGATAGCAGTTGACTTTAAGCTCCTAGAAGTTGCATCTGGATATAGAGCAAGAAGAAAAACTCTACAAAACTGTAGATGTTCACATGACTGACTCCACTGCTCACGACAAAGGTGTGGCGGCTGCACAGCGGCGTCTTGGAGCAGCTGCTGGGCTCAGTAAGAAGGAATCTAATCTGCTGCATGATGAGAACGGAAAACTCAGTATTTTGGATAGACTGAAGGACCAAGGCGAACCATTCACAGCAGCTGAACATGTTGACGAGCACCTTCAGAATACAGCAGATGACCTAAAGACAAAGACCAAGACAATGAAAGATGAAGTTGCACATGCCAGAGATACTTCAGTATCACTCCCCAGAACAAGCCATGTCTTCAGGATGTTCAACACTGACTGTCGAAAGCGGAAGATGCTGACTCCTGAACAGCTTGGTGACAATCTTAAGGTTCTATTAGGCAAGACCAAGGACAGATCTACAGTGACATTGTCGGACTTTTGTTTGGCCCTGGAGCAACTTGCCTCACGTTAGATCCAATAGCTGAATGGGAATAGCCTTCCACGTGTCAGACATACAAAGATGCATATGGAATATTTCTACAAAATAATGATTTTAAGCATATAGTCATATATTTCATAAAATGCCAGTAGCTGCATAAAGCCATATCACTGATGGTCTCCTTTGGCCAACACAAAACATTGACATATTTTGAAAATAAAAAAAACAACAGCAAAGGAAATAAAGCCTTGCTTTACCATTTTGCAATACCTTAGTGTTATCCTCCATTATGTCCCCCCCTTGTTGTTATATATATTTGCCCCCTTTAAATGGAAAGAAGCTCATAGCAGAGCTCAGGATATATACTTATATCATGGAGGTCTAAATCATAATAGATCTCAAACCCATTACAACCAATTTCAGAAGATTATGCAACTGAAGACTGAACTTCTACACTGACACATTTGAAAATTGATTACCAGGCAGAGCCTCAGCCGTTGCTGATTAAATTACAAAGTCATTAACTTTTTTTTCCCCCCTCAGTTTACATACTTACAATCCTCAGTCATTATACTTGTATAATTAGCTACTGAATCGTTTCCATGGACAGTAAAATATTCCTACACAGAAAACTGCTCATCAATGGTGTCAGATCATGATGCTTTATTATTTATATGAGTTGAGCAAGCTAAGATTTTCTCTTCCAGAGTCCCAGAGTTGTTTTTGGCACTACTGCATGCAGTGACTGAGCCTAGAAATTAAAGAAAACTAGCAATGCGGTGAAAGGAAATAAAAGTTTCACAAAGATGTAGTGCGCATTGTTAATCTCTGGTTGGATCAGGAAGCAGTCAGATCACATTCATTATAACTGTCCATTAGTACATCTTTCTTAGCGTCCCTGCTGCCACAGACCAGGAAGTAATGAGACTGTTAATCTCCTAATCGGAGATTGCCCTGGCTAACTCGGCCCCATGAGTGCCACTTCACAATTCCAGCCAATCCAATCACCTTTAATTGTTTTTGGCTGGCTTGAAAATGAATAAAAGCAACATTCAGAAATACTGAACAAGACCAGAACTTCCTAAAGATTACTGTTCTTGCTTATTTTCTTGTTTACCCATTTAAAATTCCAGAATTTAACATTGGAAACCTTATTTATGAGTTTCTAAATTCTCTTGAAATTTGACATGTATATTTGAAGGATCATTGCCCTGAATTTTGTCAAATGTCGTCTGGATCCGATCCAGATCAACAATACGGCGGCACTTTGAAGTTGGGAAATTTTAACGTCAAAAACGCCATATAGCAGAGGTCTGCGCTCTCGGAGTGCTTTTCTAGTATTATATATAGTATCTGTGTTGTGTAGTAATAATAGAGTGGTAACTGGACACAACGGATCAGTTTTTTTTTTTTTTTTTTTTTTATTGGCAGATCAGCACACTACTTCTGCAGCCTCAACTGGGTCTTGACAAAAGACCAAAAAGCAGCAATGGCAACATGACGGGGCAGCTTGACAATTAGTGTTCGACCATCAGTTTGTTGTCGTAATTATTCACACGTGAATGAATTTAATTGACTTTCTAGGCCAAATACTTACTTCTTGCTTCGGCTCATCTTTGCCAAACTCCATAAGGCATCCTGCTACCTTTTTTTAAAAGGAACCACAGAGCTAGAGAAAAGAGCATCTTCCCTGGCAGCTGTCCTGTCATATGGCGTTTTTTGCTCTGTTTCCTTTCCACCTCAATGCCTCATTGAAACCAGGACTGACACGCCACTCAATTCCAACAGGAGACAGCAAGGCCACAAAAATAGCAGAGGAGTCTTTCTCCACTTTGAGATTTAAAGTGATTTGTTTAGTGTAAATACTTTTATGCGAGCTCCCTTTCCAAATTACCTTGATGAGTCCAGGATAACATCCTTCCATATTCTATAAACCGTTTCATCCACGTCTGTGTTGCGTGGCGCTGCAGCTGAAACTGCCCTGAACAGATTGCCAGGCCATCACAGGGCAAATACAGAGAGGCAGTCACACACCTACTGTACCTGCCAGAAATTCCTGGGAATTTAGGTTCATAAATTATCCTCACATACATGTTTTTGGACTGTGGGAGGAAAGTGGAGTAAACCCACACGTATGGCGCTAAATCTCTGCCAAGAAGTGTGGGCTCAAATTCAATCCTAACGGGTGGATCTATGGGAACTGCATATACAATTTTTTTTTTTTTTTTTTCCAGAGAGCTTTTACTGCACTTACGCACAAAATATATCACGCTCAAGTAATATTGTGTCCTGCCAGGAGAAAATCTGCTATGAGCATGTGCAGAATGTGAAGCCACACATATCCACTCTCAATGCCACTTCATGCTACCATGTACGCGACTGTCCACGGGGCGCGCACGACTGTATCCATGCTCCACTTCTGGACTTGCGGCAGCAGCAGGCGTTCTTTAACGTAACGCAACGATCCCGAAAATATCTCAATTTCTTGTTGTTGGTGTTCTCATTCTTTTCTAAAGTAGTTTATGTTTTTTACTCCTGGAGTTCTAAGCCGTCTGGCTGCCTTTATTTGCTTAAAAATTGTGATTGTTCTGATCGGGAAGACCGGGGTGCCAGATGTGACTCACTGTTTTCAGCCCAAAAAAATGTAAAACCCACACACCCAATGAAAACAAAGCCCAAATCTTTCTAAAACTTTAGAAAAATTATTCTATGTGTAATAATGTACTTGCCACAAACACATAAATGCACAAAATACACAAAGGTAAAAGGTAAGAGAGTTTGGCTCCCTAATTGGGGGATACCGCCATATCTGGCAACGCTGATCCATGTAGATCCATTTTCAAGTGGTTGTTAAATACGAACCGACAAATTCTGGACAACATGACGAGGGAGAGAAGGAGAATGAGGTAAAAAGAGAGCATGGCTTTTAACATTTTGGTGATCAGAATTGGCGCTTTCACACGGCCACAAAACAGGTCAGATACGGGTCACTTGAGAGCAAAAAATCTGAATTTGGTCACATTTCCCTGTAGTGTGAACGAGGCCGTATTGTGGTCAGCAAGAGAAGCAGCAATTTTAATAAAAATCCTCCTTCATTCTACAGGTTCAAAATTAGATCTACTTGCAGTGAGGAAACAGTGTTAGCTTGCACATAGCACCTTGTATCAATATTAATAAATTCTTATTCAGACACCACATCTGTCCAGTCTGATGTCTGGTTACAGTGAGACATTTCTGCTTGGACTTTAGCATTTGACAATAATGTGTTGTTTTATACACATATGGTTTGATACACATATCTCATTTTCAGAATTTAACAAAGTGTAACAGATTATTATTTGACCGATCAGAAAATGAAATAAAATGATCATCAGTCCAGTAGATTAAAAACACACTTGAACAAATCAAGATGTTGCTTGTACATGAGAAAAGCGTGCATTATGCATTTCTAACAGAACAACTAAGAAATCATGCTAGCACTATTCCTGCCATCACTGTCCTTTGAAGATTCGGTAGCATGTGGAACAGA
>OMNM01004424.1:9021-19648 GCA_900302745.1 Parablennius parvicornis | reverse complement strand
AGGCCCTGCAGGCCCCCCTCGTGCCCGTGGGGGCCCCCGGTCCCGACGCACACCGTCAGCCTTGTTCTCATCTTAAAGGAGAAGCCAGACAGTAGGTTGAAGGGAGGTTGGTGGACTGCACAGTCGACTACACTTCACAACACACTGCAGCATGAGAAGCCACTGGGTTGGAGTCAAAGCGTGTCAGTCACTGATGGAGGGCCAAATGAGAGGTGCACAACCGCTTCAGGCTAACCGCTGCCTGGAGATCTCACTTAGAGCTTGCCGAGTGCTTTCTCGCCAACCTGGAGAATTGAAGCTGTTCTGGTCCAACAGCTTTGGAGTTCCTTGTGGTGCGTTGGCTGACGCATTACGAGCAGGAAGGTGGACTCAACCTGCACCTGTCAGAAAACTTTTCACTTTGCTGTTTGAGTTTGACAACGTGCGATGCAAAGCCAACTTAAAAGCTGTTCTTACACCCATCATGCAAACGAGCAGCTTTTTATGACCGACACTGGAATTCTCACAGATAACCTGTAAATGCAGTAACACCGAGCACATCCAGTCACATCACTGGATGTACTGAGCGTTAGTCGCTCTCGTACAAACCCTACCTCTCCCAGATTCTCGAGAGTTTGAAGGTGCGCAATCAAAACTGATGACGTGGACATGTATTTATTTTCTCACATACAGTGCTGTGCTAGTTTAAGGACGGAGTTATTATATAGTATATTATGCTCATTCATGCAAGCAACATCAGCAAGACGACATCAGCCAGCGTTCAGTGCAAACCACCCACAACTTAAAGAAGAAAGCGTCCTGGATGTGATGGCGTGCCCCCCACAGAGCCCAGATGTAAGCCCACAGACTACATCCAGAGAAAGACGACAAAACAACTTCCCTGTGTGGAACTCTATTTAAAAGGAGTGCGGCTTTAAAAGCAAAGGTTGATGTCACTTTGCAAATTGCACACAAGCAACACATTTAAAGCTTTTTTGTTTTTATCCCACACCAGCCTGAAACATTTGCACAGTACTGTATGTAGAGTTTCAATGTTTGGTTGGAATATCAAAAGGAGGTCATTGTCTCATATGATATTACCTCCACATTTAAGTTACTTTCTGAGACCAAAGTCAACTTGCAGGGACGGGAGCCTCCCTGAAAGCATTAGAATGGCGGCTCTCGGTTAGAGAATGATTTGTACAGTCCAATAAGTTGATAGGGAAAGGTCTCGGATGATTTCAGACTTTAGAGGTTGAATTCAAGGCCTTTTCCGCATATTCACGTGTAATTTAAAATGCTGAAACGGTGCAGCTGATGAAAGCCGAGGACAGTTTAACCAGAAACTGATAACAGGATCTAAAAATAGCTGCCTCAGAGGAACGACACCATTGGGATGGAAACACGGTTCTATAATTAGAACATTTCTTAGTATTTCTGTTCTAGGTTGATAATGTTTCAGTATATATTTTTCACATCCAAACTGAACTTTGTCACTAGGAATGTATTTGTGTCGATCTCCCATAGTGTTTACACATTGCAAATGTTAAATGCTCTGCATTTTAAAACATGTTTACTGATGTTTTAAAGCTTTTTTTCAGATTACCTGACACACGACTTTGTTGAAAAACCATTTAATTTGAACTTGTAAACAACTGATTGCATTAATCACATTTCGGGTTTTGAAACAGGAAGCACTGTTTCTCAATTCAAACTCATTCTGCTAGATTAATGAATGAATAAATATTTTCACGTTTGAATAAACAAACATGTTGCTTAAATATAACACTAGGAAGAAAGTTAATGTCAGCTGTTCAGCACTGAGGAAACACTAAAGATCTGAAATGCTTCTCTGATTTGCAAACTCGCTATTTCAATCTTCTGTCCGAGTGGGTGATTTTAAACTCAACCTTCCTATCCACCAAGCCAAGCGCTCTGCTCACAAGGATATCTCATCCACTTATTATAGCTTAACGATATTTTGTAGAGGGAAATGGAAACACCCTCTGATATTGACGTAAAGATCATAGCATTTAGTCTTGTTTGCTTCTGCTGTGGAGACTTGGAGCTCCATCAATAATAAATATGTCCGAGGTTTCTATTGGTTTTCATATAATATTGAGAGCAATCTCTCACTGAGAACATTATTTGGCTCTGTCCTACTGACGGGTTTTGTTTTATTTGTAGTCCACAGTAATTGTGAGTTTGAAGAATCTACCCGTCCTGCTTAGCGCACACACGCGGGACTCACCCTTTCCAGATCCTCTCTCATCTGCAGAACTCGAGGAGCTGAAAAGAAAGTAACAGTCAAGGAGTTGTATTCAACCTCTGCATATCTGCATGTCCCTTGTCATGAAAAGTTAGTTGTTTGAAACTTTATTAAAGCCTTTCTGGTTACTGAATTCGAGTCCTCACCTGAACTTAGGAGGGGTGGAACCACCAGGGGACACCGGGGAGACTGGAGCTCGTCCGTCGCCCTCACTGGAGCCTGTGCTGGCTGCGCTTCTCTTGGCCCACGCGTTCTCCTTGGGAGGAGGCGCAGGCATGACCTTCAGTGGCTCTTTGGAGGAGCTGGTAGAAGAAGGCCGTGGTGCAGGTACTGGGGAAGTGTTGCCTTCTCTCCCAACAAAAACCTCATTCTCCCCAGAGCGCTCGTTGTCTCGACACCGTGACCCTGGAAGGACACACTTCATTTGCATAAACTCCAAAAATGACGGGGGGGGGAGCAGGATTTCACTCCTGAATAGTTCAAAGTTTTTTTGGACAGACGCTCCAGTAATAAACTGAGTTACCCGAGTGGTAAACGACCACAAGCTCTACAGAAGTTCAGTATCAATGTGTCTCACCTCTTCCAGAAGAAGTGCTTCCTGGCTGTGAAGACTCACTTCCTGTGCGGGATCGCTCAGTTTGTGATTCCTCAGTGCGCCAGCTTGGGTCTCTGAAAACGATGGAAACACAATGAACAAGCACTCCCCACTCTCCACTGAGTATCGAGGTTAAATGTAAAATAAAATAAAATAAAAAAAGAAATTGCATAACGCAGCAGCAGCAAAACTTCTTCAGTCATCTCCTGACCTGTCTCTCATCTTTCTTTCGGGTCCTCGGCTCTTGTCTTCTTCCAGCTGCCGCTGCAGCCTCTCTTCCTCTTTTTTCAGCCTCTCCTCGACCTCCCTCTCTCTGGTCGCTGTATCGACCGGTTTGGCTCCACCAAAAATGGACGAGGACCTGGTGGCTGAAGCTGGTGGAGCAGCCGGGGGGGTGGCTCCGCCACCGCTGCCACCGCTGCCAGGAGCTTCCTCCTCCTTGGGTACACTACGGGGCTTCAGGTTCAACTTGGGTCTTTGCTGAGGAGCTAGATTGATACACGGAGAGGCAGACTTACCAAATAGCTTTCCACTGTTGTGAGATTTGATTTTTGTCAAAGGTGGACTCATTAAGTTATGATTGTGATAAGAAATTGGATTTAGTTATTGTTTGTTGTCAAGGAATCTAATTTCTATTTAGGTTTACAGCAATAGAACTTGTCCTGAACGTCAAAATTATATTAAAGGTGTTAGTAAAATCAAGTTCTGCCTTTGATTGTACATCAACAAAATTAACACGACTAAGAATGTCTAATATCAGTTTAATTTATATGTGATTCTGACGTTAGATTCATCTTTGACTTTACTGATAAATTGTATGTAGAAGTACAGGAAATATGATTTCTATCAAGTTGACTATAAATTGAAACAGGTGTGATTTTGTGTTACACATTCATATGTTTTGTTTATATTGAATAAATACAAAGTTTAGAAAAAAAAATTAACACTACTTCAAATTGTTTCTCATAAATGATAGCACGTAATCTAATAATTTTGAATGAAGTACCGGAATATAGAACAGCATGCTGTAATATAAAGAGCACTTTGGAGCTGCCACATATGAAGCAAACACAGAAAATGAAAGAAGAGAAAAATTCACTCAACTCTCACCTCGCTCCTCACGCCGCTCCTCACGTCTCTCATATCGGTCCTCGCGATCACCGCCATAACGATCTCGGTCCCCGTAACGGTCGCCACTACCCCGACTGTCATCATAATCACGGCGAAAGCCGCTGCCGAAGGCACGGCGACCTCCTCCACCACGAGAGTCGAAACCTACAGACAAGCAGGGGAAGAGAGGAAACGAATGAGACAAACACACTGTGAGAAGTGGCCGTGACTGAAAGGTTAAAGCAGGAAAAATAACACGGAACCAACCAATTCAATCAAGAGAACTGAAACAATTGGATTATAGCATTTATCACACTGGCCTTAACCAAACCACACCCACCTCCTCTATCGTAGTCTCGTCGGTCGTCATAGCGATCCCTGCGATCCCTATCATCGTATCGATCCCGGTATCGATCTCTTCCTCCTTCGTAACGATCACCGTCCCGCCGCGGCCCGTCTCTGTAACGGTCTGACTCGTAGCGATCCCGTGATCCTAAAACAAAACCAGCAATTTCAGCAAGCGGCAAAGGAGTCAGATCAAGTTCAAAGTGTTTATTGTCATATGTGCAGTTAGAAAGATCAACGTTTGAATAAAAACAGTATTATCACTTGAGCACGTTTTAAAGCAAAATCTAGACTTTACTAATGCAGTTTGTGAAATACTCTTTCACCATGTAATATTTTTGTGACATGAAAAGACAAATCACACACACATCTCATCTTTCGAAGCATTTTGAGACATCGTCATGTTTGATAAGAGTTTCAGTGCTGCTCATAAAGCCTCTACAAAGTTCTCCCAGACTCACTCTCTCCAAAGGCATCATCTCTTCTCGGCGGTCCATCGTCAGCGTCTGCACTTGGCCGAGCTCTCCAGTCGCTGTCTGTCTTGTCAGGGCCCATGTCTGCCATCCGTCCGCCTCGGTCCCTGCCTCCCATCATTCCACTGTCTCTTTCTGAAATAAGCAGCATTAGCTTTAATTAGTGCGGCTCAAAAGAAGACTGACATGTATAACCTGAGAAAAAGGAGTTTTTGACAAAAGAATAATTAAGAAAGAACGGTACCCTTGTCATTTGACTGGTCGGCAATATCCACACGGATCCTCCGGTTGCCCAGATTCTGATGAAAATAGCAGATTCAACAATTTTTTAACCAAAGATCGAATGTGTCCAATTCATCAAAGTATCTGAATGTACATGAAACCTAAAATAAGAACTACCAACAGTTTTTACTGTTGGCGTGCCAGAGTTTTCCTTTGTTATTTTTACCTCTTCGTTGAGACTCAGAGCCCTCAGGAGGGATTCAACGTCATCAAACTCAGCATAGCCAAAGCCCTTCAGCCTCTCGGGGTTACTGGGCTCTCGAGGCAGGCGCACTGCACTGATCTGGAAACAAAGATAGTGGCAGAGAAACTTATGAAGCACACAATGCTTTAATTAAAGTCCATGACCAGGGGACTGACTTGAGTTTGAAAATATATTACAGACAAAATCCAGAATAAAATTTAAAATTCTTCTTGTAACTACTCCTAAAAATATAAGTTATGGATATTTGTCTTTTGGCTGAAATTTTGCAAGGAACCTAATATGTATTATAACCTCCACAGGAGACCTTAATGTGACCTCTAAACTTTTGAATGCACATGTCCAACTGTTAAGGGTTTCAGTACTTTTTGCAAAACTTGCTGTGTTCTAACAAAGAGTTTCAAAGCAAAATTCACAACAGCTGTTGATCGATGATTCAACCAAGAAATGTTCCGGCTGAAAAGCCTAGAAGTGGCCATCCAGTAGCCACACCCCAAACTGGTGAAGGCTTCATTGTGAACAGAGCACCAAGGAACTGGATGATGAATGATTCTCAACACCAGGCACATTTAAAGGCCCCTCCATGCTCTCCGTGTGTGCAGAGTACGCGTGGCGTCAAAATCGTCATCCACACCGTGTGCTAGGGTCCGCTGCGACCCCTCTGCGGTCGACCAGGCACAGCCCAAAATTTTGTGACTGCCCATGCTCCAGAGCCGTGTGAGGAGACCCTTCATCTCCTGTTCTGAACAAGCACAATTTTAAAGCAAATAGAGACAGCCAGATGGCTCACAACCCCTGGAGTGAAACATAAACTGCTTTGGGAAAGGAGGATGCACAACGAGAAATGGAGGTTGTTATGTTACGTTATGGAATGCGCACTGAAGTGAGCCTAGGGTGTAGTATGGATGCAATCGTGTGCGCGCCATCTTTGAGTAGAGGCCTTACAGGAGGGGAGAAGCACCAAATGTCATGTCAGACCATTGGAAACACAATGGGAAACATTGGCCCATGCCTCACAGCGAAAAGGTCCTGGTTCAAATCCAGCTGAGGAGTTTGCATGTTCTCCCTGTGGGTTTCCTCCGGGTGCTGCTCGTGGGGCTGCTACCAAGTCCTAATTGCCCCAAGGGGATAAATTCGGTAAACAAACAAGGGTACCCGACCACACCACCACAGGCGGTCTTGAGGGAACCAGGGGAGCATTTACACTGGACGAGGGAGAAGTGGGCCTCGGTGCTGTTCTCTGATGAAAGTACATCAAATACTGTTGTCATCAGATGTGGTGTTCTTACAGTGAGTGTGTCTAATCAATACAGAAGTGCTTTATGAGACAGCGACAAGTCTTTCCTACCTGAATGGCATATTATTCCAGTCATTGAGGGCCTGCATGAACGCCACAGGCTTAATTTTAAGCTTCAATGCTTTCGCTCATTGAGGTGGCATCATTAAGGAACAGCTATTGGAGACTGGGGAAGCCCAAATGGAGCAGCCTGCACTTTCTCCAGACCTGAATCCCATAGTAAAGCTCTGGGATCAGCTGAGCCACCATGTGGAGGTTCGTAATTGTGTACCCCAGAACCTCAAGGACCCGAGGGCCACCCTCCAAGTCCACTTGTGAACAGCAGGAAAAATCCTCAAGCTACAACTAATGCTCAAGAGCACATGACAAGTTGACACATTGATTCAATAATTTTATTTAAATGAGGGAATCACCTTTGCATGAGTCTACAATAATGTGATGTAACATCACTGCAGCATCAAGGTTTTGCATTTACCATAAATGTTACCTGAAAGCTACAACTTTTTGTTCGTAATTGATATGCAAAGTGCATAAAATTTAGAATTAGTAGAAGTGCAGAGGGACTGAAAGAGGGACAAATCAGATTCAATGCAGAGGGACAATTCACACTTGATGTCCTGTTGTTGAGATAGTCACAACGGCCGCAGAAATAGTTGTCATGCATCACATATGCCACAGGATACTGAAGTGACCGACAACCAAAAGTGAAACTGACACTTGGGAGTTCCAATGTTTGTGTTGCTTACCAAAACAACAATTTTATCAACTGTGAACTAAATATAATAAGCTCTCTTCTTGAGGCGCGTTTACACTTACTGCCAAGCCGCGGAAGAAGTCTTTGATAGAGTCTTCAGTGACATCATAGGGCAAGTTGCCCAGGAAGGCCGTGTAAGGCGGGCTGCGGGGCAGTCTGGACCGGTCAATGTTGGGCTCACGGGCTGAACGCGGCGCTGTCGGCAGGATGGAGCGATCGATGGGTGGGGCCCGGTACGAGTCCTCCTCCGTGTGCCATGAAGTCGAGACTGAGGGGACAAGCAGGTGGAGCATTTCACATAATTAGAATTAACTCAAACCAACTCAACTGTGGAAAACAGTTCTCCCTCAGTTGTTTAACATATCAATAAATGCATAAATTGAACTTTAAGACGAGAAGTAATCTCTACATCCGTCAGGCGCATGAAACCCAGTAAGAGACCTTTTATGCATGTTAATTACACATAAACTAAACTAAAACTATGAATGCCATACAAGTCTGTGTACTGCAGTGTTTTGATTATAATGACAGTGAAAGGAGTGCGTTAGCATGATATTCTGGATCACTTCAAAGTGAAACTATATATTAAAAAACAAAAAAAGGCACTATAGATAGATAGATAGTTTCTTCTGTCAAAACTAAAAACCCTTCTATGTCAAAATCTTTTCTTACTCGTGTGAATCAAGGCTCTGTGATCACAAGGATCACAGGACCTTAAGTACTCAGGTATTTTGCACTGGGGGGGAATATTTAAAATCATTGTTCTAGAAAAGGAAAAACACAAATGTCTCTCCTTCACACCGAAACAATCAAGAACCTGTTCTGTAGCGAAACAGCAGAATCTTGTTTTACTGCATGCTTCAGAGTGGGTACTATTTTCTTCCCTTATAAAAGGAAGGTGTACTGGCATGAGAGACTCTGACCTTAATGACTGAAATAAATGCAAATTTCAAATAAGCAAACATAACATTGATAACAACTAACCAACCAAAAAAACTTTCAATGAACACAATTTCAGCATGACGTTAATACTATGTAATAAACAATGAAACACTAAAGACTTCACACATGGACGACGACTTCGGATGTCAGAAAAGGCCCTACTAAACACGGATCACTCCCATTAATTTCCATGCGCTGCTAACTGAATGGATGTTGGTTATCCCTGATTTTATAGTTTTACTGAGGGGGGAAAGAAACACCTTGAGATGTGCCATCTTGTTTTCATGGAGGTCCCAAAATAACACAGATAAGTACCGAGTGTGAACAGAGACTGTTCAGTCCATATTCACAATATCATTTAGAGAGTCACATGGATAAGAGGTAGGAAACAGCAGAGGAACAACATGCAGCATAGTTTAGTCATGATAGCAACACAGACAAACTTTTTGCTCAGGACATGCATGCCTATGTTGTGTAAACCATGTTTCCTCCTCAAATGGCTGAGTATGTGTTGATATAGCTTATCAACCAGTAACAAAACACTATGTTCTGAACCTGAAAACCCCTTTAACAGAAGTGACAGTTGAGTGTGTGCTCACCATCTCCGTCCAGGTCATCAGTCTCATCGGCCCAGCTTGTTGCCTTGGCCGGGTAGCTGGGGGGCGCATTGCTGCCCCCGCTGTCCTCTGCCAGGAAGTCAGTCAAAGTAAGGGTCTTCCCCTTCTTATTCTTCTTCTTAGCTAGAGGTAAGATAAACACAAAGCACATTTTTAGCTACGGAAAGAAGAACGTGCCAGAAGCCTTTATGGTTGTCCCGAGGTGACGTCAATAAGAGATGATGAATCAAATTAAATCTGGTGCTCATGATGTAAGCAGCTAGACTTCTTCGTCCCTATTTTCAAAGTAGCTACGTTTTCTAGGCATATTCCATGCAATGTACAGATAGAGTTTTTACAGAGATGAGGTTATTCAAGTAAATAATTACTGAAGAGATGGAGTTCAGTGCAAGGATTACACTTTAAATAGCAATGTACCAGGCAAAACCACTGAGTGAATAAAAAGATAGATGCACAGTTAAAACTAGAGGTTTTCAAAATAAGGCAACTTATCAGCCAAAGGTTAATGAAACTTATGCCCCGGCCCTTAAGACAGTTCTAATATTTCACGTGCATCCCATGAAATCTTATATGTGTATAGTTACACATATTCAAGTCTCTGAACATTTAAAGGCATTAAAGAGAACAAAGTGCAAAATGCTATAACATAAATATGATTACTGTTGATATTCTGAAACGTTGCTTAACATTCAAGCAACCACTGATGTATTACCAACAGTGAAATACTTGAGACATCAACAAAACAGCAGTAAAAGACTTGAGTGTGTGTTAAGGGGGGCTATGACAGCAGCTTCTACAGACAAACCAAGTGTAATTTGGCCATGTTGAAAACTACCACGTTTTCAGTTGAAAACAAGGCTCATGGAGTAGTCACCCAACATGTGTCACTGTGAAAGTGTCACTTGTTTCTTGCCCTGTTATAGCAGTGACATGTCTGGGGCATTTCTTAGATAATGCACCAATGAATAAATGACTCACAGTCAAGAGTTACACATAGCAGAATATTTCCATTCATGTCAATGGGGAAGATGACAGTTGCAATCAATTGCCCTGCAGGGCTGCACAGTACTCATGGAGCAGGTTTGAGTTGTTTTGGACATGGGTAAATAAAGGGAAGTGACAAAGCTGTCTCCCTGTTTCATTGTGGAAACCCCAACAGTCAGGACATTCTTTGTAAACGTGGTTACAAAAAAACTCAAAACAAAAACAAAATCTGTGTACATGTAGAAAACAACACAGACTGTTTGTTACATTGACCCTGTGCATAATGCTAGGACAGTGTTAACGGACAGGAAGCCTAACTTGCTTTGCTTTCTTTCCATGTGCTTTCTAACATACAGTGGGGCAGCTTTGGCGGCACTAACGTAGCGTCTGTCCGGTGAAGCAGCATTACCGTAACTTTTGGCCGAGCTGACCTCTGCTACCGCTACAAGCAGTAAACCGTGAGACCAACCATACTCGATATTTACACTGATCGCTTTTGTCTTTGTGCCTATGCGGGCTTAGTCAGCAGAGGACTGCTGACTGGGGGCGGGGGAGAAGTCTCCCTGCTTAGCTTGCTAGGTTTTAGGGCCTAGTGCACGGCGCAGCGCCTGGATCCAAGTGCGCCATCACCAAAGCGGGACCGGGCCGGCCGCGTGAGGCGGCGCAAAGTTATGGAGCCGCCTGAGAAGAATTTCGGACGCAACCCGACGTGGTCCGGCCGCCCCACCTCGTCAATCTCCGATAGCAGGGAGCCACGCCGCACACGTGGGAGAGCCTC
>OMNM01004414.1:7879-22317 GCA_900302745.1 Parablennius parvicornis | reverse complement strand
CATTCATGAAATTATATAATTCAATTAGATTAAACTTTTCTGAACCTTCATTTCATTTGAACGGTTTCACTCAGAAAAGACTGCAGCATTTTTATGCTGGAAAAAAAAGCTAAATTATACCTCCTTTAATTTCAACATAATAATAACAATCATTATTATTATTATTATTTCACCATTTGCCTATATATATGCATGCTAGTTGTAAACTACATTTTCTCTTGTTATTATCCCCTCACCAAGAATATTTTTTCGCTCTACTATTTTTTACGTTGGGCTTCATTTTTCAAACTTTTTCATCGTTGTACATTTGTGACAAAAAAACAAAATTAATTGAAAAGTAAATATTTCTCATAATATAGAAAGCACAACTTCCACATATTTCACAATATTCCATTCCTTTTTGGGATTTATTCTCTATATTTAGGTCAAAAGTCATACAAATGTGATCTTAAAATATGTCATATAATAGTAATATATCATAAAATCAGATGTTTTCCTTTATTTGTAAACTGAAGACACAATCATGACAATGAAATGTAACTTTTTTTTTTTTTTTACATTTTCATTTTTACATGTTATTAATGTAGAAATAATAAACACAACACTTTTGTGTTATGAGATGACATATGTGATCGATACAATGACTTGAAATTAAATTCAAGTGAATTGAAAATTAAATGAATTTAACATCTGAAGATTTTGCTCTCTTAAAAATCTATCATTAGAAAAGTGTGCTGGATTTTATGTTTTTAACAGATCAGTCTGTAGTCAAGCAAAGTTTCACCATCCATACATTTACATTGCCTGTTTCATGACAATTTAGGTATAAGATGGGCAAACATACATAATAACCGTAATAAATTAAAGTTTCAGTTTTGAGATTTATCGCTCCCACAGCAAAATAAATCAGTCCTAATAGGAACTCACAGCGTCTGGACTCTGCTGTGCAGGACAGTGAGGAAATCCTTCAGTCCTTCATGAGTCTGACAGGAGATCAGACAGACAGGAGGGAGTCCAGCGACTCCACTCAGCTCCTCGTTTAGCCTCCTTCTCTGCATCTCAGAGAGCAGATCCACCTTGTTCAGCACCAGGAGACTCCTGTCTGCAGGGTGATGAGTGGTGAGCAAACACATTGACATTTCTCTAAGTCATTTTTATTTTTTTATTATTAAAATCTGACTTTACATCCTGTGACATCTTGGACAATAATACAAAAGAATAAATAAATAAATAAATAAATAAATTGAGTTCTGCATCAGCAAGTTGCAGTGTGAGCTTTCAAAATAAATGTCCAGTGAGTGTCATTTTTTACACCTGCAAGCACCGAAACTTCACCTCAGAGTTCAGAAACACGGGCCTATATATTCGACTTAAGTCTGCTCTAAAAAAAAAAAAAGTGCCTTTAAAAATGTTGTGGGTCTTTGACATCAAACCTGTATTGGGACTCTGCTGCAGCACAGTCCTGAGGTGCTCCTGCAGGGAGGCCACAGCACCTCCTTCATCTGAAGGGAGGTGCGCACAGTCCACCACCACCAGCGTCAGATCAGCCTGCTCCACCCTGGAGGATGGAAAGTTTGAGTCGGGAAACGCTGAATTGAATGAAATTGTCAAAATACTTTATTTGAATCGGCAAACTTGCAACCAAATTTACAAAAGTCTAATCCAGCAGATTAGTTAAGTCAGAGAGATACTGGCACTGTGAGTGAAGGCTTGATATAATCTGATAAGCCGACAATAATTAGAACTCATTTATTGTATTCTGCTCACCCAAATGTCACAATTTAACATCTGAATTTTAAAGCAATGTTGTTAAAATGTGCAACATGTAAATAACATTTGGAAGCAAAGACAGAACACAGCCGGCATGTCGGATAAATAAAGCAAAACACTGCCTTCTTTAAAGATGTTTCATATTCCACAGTATCTGATTTTACTGGAACAACAGTGTAGTGATGATCGATGAAAAGCGGGACCTCAGCAGAATGAGCACAGGTCTGAATTACTGACGTCTGTTGAATACTGTCACTCTAAACCTGCTATTCATGAATAAAATGTGGACACATCTGGTGTATTGTAGCACATCCATATAATAATAGACACTTTAAATACAAAAAACAGTTTCACCAGAAAATCTTCAAGTGTGTCGATAAAAAAGTATTGAATGTGTGATTAACAGAAAATGTCTCTCCCATGC
Organism: Parablennius parvicornis; assembly: GCA_900302745.1. NCBI lineage: Eukaryota > Metazoa > Chordata > Actinopteri > Blenniiformes > Blenniidae > Parablennius > Parablennius parvicornis. The sequence continues at coordinate 20,123 of OMNM01004414.1, read as the reverse complement.
ACTCAACACTTTATTATTATATTTACATTATAATCCAAGCGCTGCCTGAACAACGGGTCCAGGTGAGAGCATTTATACGTTTATGCGTCATTCACCTGTGAGAAGATTTCATATATTGCTCCTGAAGGGAGTCTGTCAATAAGGAACAATAATTACGTAAGAAAACCAACTGCTGGACTTTTGGGAGAGGAAAGTTTTAGCATGATTCTAGTTTACAACATGGATACAGGATATAGTTTGTCCTCGTCTCGTGGAAATATGAAGGTCTTCCTAGAAAAAAAAACATGTTTTCTGGATGGAAGCAGATGTTGCTCTAAAACCTCAATGAACTTTTAACTTTCCAGTCGTGTCAGCTGCTTTTGTCAAATACTAATTATTGTTATGCTTCACTGTATCAGAAATGCGCAGATTTCAACAAAATGAATGCTAAATCTCCACTGTAGGTTATAAACTGTAGGTGGTTTTATTAAATCATTTTGCATTTAATTAAACAGTAGTTTCCATTATTAAATCACCCCTGTTCTATTGAAGAGGTGCCGGAGAGCCTGAAGATCACCCAGCATTCAATATTGAAGTGTGGCCTTGCTCACTGAGACGACTCCTGATGCTCTACATCTATCAGTTATGTTTCTGTCTTGTATCTTTACATGTTTCTGAAATTGTGCCACAATTTAAGCATTTCTGAAGCTTGACTGAATGCAGAATATTCCATAAAAATCACTGACTATTAAGTTGTGTACTTCATCATGTAGATACAGTGAAAAATAGAAATGAAATGTTCATACAATGTTGCTATAATTGAGGAAATCTGAGCCGGTACCAGTGTTTGCAGTGAATATAGCCGTCTTGCCACCGTCTGACTGCGTGGAAGCAGCAGGCAGGTCAGAGGATGCTTGTACTCACCACGTCCTTCCTGGAGTGACCCAGGTCACGAGCCTCTGTCCTGCTCGCTGCACAGAAAGTTTCCTATAGAACATAAACTGCCCACCCTTCCTAAAGAGCCATCGGGTCGGTCAAATAGCTCAAATTGTGAGCAAATAACAGATGGTTCTGAGAACGACACTGTGGCAGTTGCGCTGGCCACGTCTCTCTGCCACAGACATATTTTCATGGCTTCCTTCCGATTTCCAACTATTTTTCACTTAAGACCTCTCCCGACTCTCACCCGAGCATTAGTCACTAAAAAAAAAAAAATGTTTGGATAGTTCGGGGTTTTTTTTTTTTCCAAATATCATGTGAAAATGAAATGTTTTGGTTTCCCACTCAAAACTTGGACAGTGTCTCTCAAAATATTGCGATGTTTTCTTTTCACTTTATCGTTTTTGTCATGAAAGCTGGCAAAGTTTTTTTTTTTTTTTTCGAGTATTTTCTCATTTTCCCAACTGATTATCCATTTTAGTCCATCGCAGGGCTGAAAACACAGACAATCACGCTTATTCACAACTGTGTATGGGCACTTAAGAGAAACCCAAAAACGTATGCGTTTGGACTGTGAGAGGAAATCCAAGCACATCCAAGAGGGCACATGAACGTCAGCCACTGCACCAGGGGGTCATCAAGCTTTTTGAGTCTGAATCTTCCAAAAACATGCTCTGCGAGCCATTCAGAAGATCTCCCTGAGGGTTTCCAGGTTCCTGCAGGCACTGCATCAGTTACCCTTGTGCTACACGGGCATGTGGATTAAAGACATTTAAAGCGCCCAGAGGGCCGAACAAAACCATCACTAGCTGCTAGAACTCACAGTCTCCACCACAGTCCCCGTCTTCTTGTTTTACAGTCATCGACTTATCGTATCGGTGATTGTTCTGTTTCTTTTGGGCCATTAAGTTTTAAAATATGTGTTATTTTTTCCGTTACATGTATTTATTCCTTGAAAGTTTCATTGAGATATCTTCATTATTAAAGAAACTACAAGTATTTTTTATCATATGGTTGTGTTTTCGGATACAGATTTGTTTATTAATTACGTTTAATTCAATTGCACTAATTAGCAAATGTCTTTTGCCAATAAATTCCTTATTTCTTAAGATATCTGAATGGTTTTGGTATATTTTCTTTGTTTTTTCCCGCCCTCTCCAGTGGTACCAGTTGCATTCGATTTAGTTCTCTTTCTAATTTTTCTTCACGTTCCTACAATAATATATTGTACTGTATTCAGCCACTGTTCCAGTCTATACAATTATTTTAGCCTTTGCTTTGGTACTTAGCCCCAGGATGGCTTCAGTGAAGTACTTAGACCATAGCTTTTGTTTAAATTCTGCAACAAGTTGAACAGTAATCGTTATTTAAAAAACTTGATTTTGCTGATTGTTGGTCTCGTGAACAAGATCGAGATCATGAACGACAGCTCTGCTCATCCACAACCATGCCAGTATAAACCAAAAGTAACAAGGACAAATGCTCACAGAAGCTTAATTGATTGTAAGAGTGTTCTGAATTTCATTATATCAAACATCTTCTAACACGTTACTTCTGAAAATAGTGACGCCACAGTGGAAAGTGTCTCATTTGAGCCACATATCACGTGATCTACTTTGGGATCTAAATATATTTTTGGGGCTGATTAAAAGTATGTATTATCAGTTTATTTACGTTCTACTTTCATTAATTTAATATCAAAGTCACAAGGTGAAGTAAAATTTTGTAATCATACACAACTTGAATAAAAGCGACTTTGAATTTTTTTCAAATCATTTTAATGATACCTCCTATTAAATTCTTTGTTTGAAGTCCCCGAATTAAGGTTTGTTATATGTGAAATATTTGTTTTTGTTCTGTGAGCGTTTGAGTCCTCTCTCAGTACGTCACTATACAAGCACAAAGCACACTTACTTTTTACGAAACAAATAAAACTGATAATTCTACCTTCTCCTATAATTGACGGAAGCTTCAATCACAGCAAATTCAAATGAAACAAATATGTGACTGTGCAATTTTCTTGTAAAAGTTGATGTAGCGTTTGCATAATTTGAGGTGTATTATAAAGCTGTGATGACGACTGCTACAAGCATGTCTATTCTTTACTGTTGTAAACAGCTGTAAGTGGATGTGCCATATGAAAAACCTCTTAGTGGCAAATGCTCTTGAACAAGGAAAGGTGACACTTCATTATGCAACCTCCTGACGGTGTTTGTCTCCGTGTATTTTTAACAGCGGCTCAGCATTACTATAAACTCTGGAGGTTACACAGACATGACAAAAATGTAACATGAGGAAAAGAAATGACTTATTTCTTCCTTTCTATTGTCTTCAAGGACATATTCCACTGGCCACCAGGCTTATTTGTTAAATTATACACGTGTGGACAGCAAAGCACTTGTCCACGCGTACCTTTGACCTTTTTTTTTTTTTTTGCAACTGTTGATTGGACATATAAGATGATGTAAGTCATTTACATTCATTCTTTAGAAAGTATGTGTCCTTCTACCTTTCCCGGGCTCGACGGACTCCTTCTCTCTCCACCACGTCCGCGCTGTCTCTGAGGCCCGCGGTGTCGCTCAGGAGGACAGGGAACCCTCCGATGTCCAGCGCCGTCTCCACAACATCTCTGGTGGTCCCGGCAATGGGGGACACAATGGCTGCAGGTCTCTGGCCTGTATTTAAGAAGAAACTTTGATCGTGAAGCTGATAATATTCTCATATTACTGAAAATGACTGTCTTTCCAATCATGTTTTCCCGGTATTTCTAATGAACATACACTTTTTCTAAATATTTATCTATTAATGCAAATGTATCTAATTTTATGTGTTAATAAACTGAAAATGATTTATGCATCTGTGAGGAGCTCATGGTCTCATGGTCTTTGTAAATCAGTAGAAAACAAGAATTAAACCTCTGATTTCTCATGCACTTTGTACATTGTGGATTCATATCAGACTGCAGCTGAAGATTCAAGTTATAAATCAATTGCCCCTTCAGCCACTCTCATAAAATGTAATCAAATTAATGTTGCTACTTTCTGGCAGTTTTCGTTAAATATATGTTTTTTTTTTATATCGGTTTTTTGGGGGGTTTTGAGAAGCTCGCATTACAAATGTGGTAGTGACTGGTGAATTTTGTTGGAAGGTCATGCTCTGGAGTCCCGTGTGAAAACAAAAGGATTGCACCTATCCGACCATCAGTCTATGACTAAAAAAAACATTAACTTTATTACCCACTGAAATTAACAAACTACAAAACATGGTCATATATGGAACAAGAATGAGCTAATTAAAAACAATTTTAAAAAATCCAAACGTACGTTTATTACTTCTGTTATTACCTAAACCATTAAATCCATTACACCCACATCTGTTTTTATCTGATATGACAGTGAAAATGTAAAAAGTCTTCACATGAAAGCCAGTCCAACTACTTCTGCGAACACTTAGATTTGCTATTTAAACTGAGTAAATTGTTTTTTTGTAATAACCCAATAACAAACTGGGACACCCCCGCTGTATTACATGAAACTGTCCTCTTATATTTCAGGCCCAATAAAGCACAAAAGCTGTACGTATCACAGTGCAGCCCATCACACAGACTAAAGAAGGGGAAAGAGTAACAGGGTTATATTTGAAGTTTGACAAATGTGCCTATTATTCGAATGGGAAGTTCTCACACACTCCTGCCAAGCTTCATGCCTTGATGTGATCTAAATTACTCCAGGTAACAATATCCAAAACAAACATGCCCTCATAACGACAACAAATGTTGCAGCCTGACAGCGAATGTTAACACACGACTACGAACGAGAGTGATGTAGAGCGTGTTCGTTTAAACACAACAGAACCATAGCGACAAATATTTATGCACATTGACGCAATTTGTAATAAATCACAGCTTTAAATGGCAATTATTGCAGACAAGGTAATGACCATCATCAAGAGCCGAGCTACAGCTGGAACAATGCAGAACAAACTGAATAGAAGCTCTGAACTTTTACATATCTTATCCCTCTAGGATTTGAAGCACAATAGAACCTCACGGTTCCTGACATTACTGTATTTATTGCTAAAGTGGATATTACTGACTCCTCACTGTAAGAAGACCTACATTCAATTCTGGTTTCCAGGTCTTGGCATTTTGAGATTGCAAACTCTTAACACTATTTTTTCCTGGTACTTAGGAAGCCACAATCCAAAGAGATGTTTCACATCAAGTGGATGTTTCTATGATGCCATTTGCTGGACTGATCATCCGGGTTGAAATCTGTCTATTGTTTGTCGAGATAAGCTCAAACCCGATGCGTCCAAACTTACATAAAGCAGCTCTACAACATGGATGGAATGAAATGTGAATTATGGACTCGCTTTAAACCAAAACTATTATAAGCAAAGTGACTCAGGGGGGAAAAAAAACAGGTTGCCTTTTTTTTTAGATTTTTCTCTCGCAAACCCTCTTTTATCAAGGAAATATATCTCTCATTTTCCAGGGAAAAAAAACCCAGTATTTTCATTTCACAGTCCATGCTGCTGAAAATATGAGAGATGGGGCTGAAGGCAACAGTGACTTAACAGAAGCCTCTAGGTATGAGGGTTGAGGTTTAAATGCATTGCATCAATGGGAAGTTTCTTCAAAGAAACGTGTGTGTGTGTGCGTGTGTGTTTACAGGTTGTCTTACATAGCATGTTCAGGAGGCTACTTTTGCCTGCGTTGGTGTCTCCTGCGATGACCACCTGAATTCCACTGCGCAGCCGCTCGCCCCTTCTCTCGTCCCTCAGGTGTCGTATCATCTCTGCTTGCAGCTTCCGCACCGACACGTCCACTGTTTGCGGTTTTGCGAAGACAAAGGCAAAAAAACAAAACAAAAAAAAAAACAAACAAACCAGCAAGCAGGACATACATAAGTATAGTCTTGAACGTCACTTTTGTGGCCTTGTGAAAAGGAATTTCAATCCTTTGAAGGAAAAAGGCCAGTTCGTCTGACACCAGCGTCTGACACCATTAGTCTGGTTTGAATGTGGGTCACGGACACGTCTCTTTCCGTGCAGGGCTCGAGCGGAAAAACGATTTTGACAACACAACGTGTCAGCAATGGAGAATTTTTTCTTGGGGTAAAGAATTTCATTTTCTGGAGTCACACCGATGTAACTCACGCACATTAATTCGCCGCCCTTCCGTTGACGTGTGACAACAGTTGAAAACATTTCATTACTTATTTTAGCAGGTTAAATTAACATATGAAAGAATTTAGGCCAGGTCTGGTATTTTGGGAAACTAATCTATCTTATTTGCAGCAGCGTAGCATGAGCCGTCGTTTCCTGCCGCCAAAAATAAACAATCTTTTTCTGGCTTTTTGTGTTGAAACTTCACAACAGTTGAGGCTTCTGAGAAGCTGTGGCAGTGCCAGACAGCTGGGCGGCAAGAGTCTGGGGAATCATCTCTTACTCTCTCATGCAAACACACGCACGCACGCAACGCACACGGCGGGCTTGGGAAAACCCAGATATAGAAAACACTGTACGGTGACGATGACAGCACTTCTGTGACTGACGTGAAAGATTGTCTTTGAAGGTACGACTAATGCCCCCCACTGTCCCACCAGCCTTCTTGTCACACTTCCTAAGGAAATTGTCCTTTGAGAGGTTGGATGTTGATGGTTTCTCCCTGCAGTGCAGCAAACTAGTCGGTTGGCCAGTTGAAGATCCAAACAGGAAAGCCAGCCAGACTCTTCTGCCTTCAGAGAGAAACAAGAGCCATAGGACCCCCCCCCGACACACACACACACACTCAGGGATGACTGTCCGGTTGTTTGCGAGCAGAAGAAAGGGTCAGAGTTCAAACTTACCTTGGTTTAAGACCCCATCCTCGATAAGTTCGTCCTCGCTGAAGTCAATGAACGCCTCGACATGCGCCAGACACTGTGAGATTAACAAAACGGAGAATAGAGCAGAGTCGCTGAGACAAGTACCAAATTAACAGTCATCTTGTATTGCTCATGCTAAATAATTAACCGAGAAAACCAACCAACCAGGATTTTTATAAAAAGTATAAACAGTGCATGTATGGCTCATACTGCCGTCACTGTGGAGATGAAAATATGAACACCAACTGACCTCCAGTGAAAATATTTCAAACAATCAAATAAATTAAAAAATGCAGAATCAAGCTTTTTAATTTTGTTAAATCAAACTTTCAAATAAAAAATCCAGGTGTACCTGAAAACGAGTCTAAACCTGAAAAATACATTTTGAGTAAAGAAAAAACAAGGTTTTTGGGGGCATGTACAATTTTTGCAGAGTACAGTGTTTTTGTTTTTTCAGTTGTGTTTCTTGGTGCAAGGAAATCTGCAAAAAGGAAACGTAACTGTTCATAAATAGAAATATGAATAAATCAATACATGAATATATTGATTTGGAGTCGATTACGCTTTCACAAAAAAGACACATAGCCAACAAGAGTCAAACACACACACACACACACACACACACACAAACAAAACATGTGATACAAATCTTTTAAAACTTCACTACCAAATTTTTGAGACTCGACAGAGGGAAAAGCACTTCAGTATATCCACCAACAGCACTGATCGGTATCTTGATGGACACTGCGGAACATAAACACAATAGTGGTATAGCTGCACAAAAACAGGAAGCATCAGACGCCCACACTTTAATCCACTGGCAAACGTGGGAAGCCACTGGTTAACAAACTGCTGCATTGTTTGAGTTAAATTACAGTTTGACCCCTAACGTCAGACGCACGGTCATAATGATCAGAGTCCTCCAAAATCGGTGCCAAAAATAAGTATGTGTTGTTAATTACTTCTAGGAATCAAGGAGATCATTTTCTCGAGGGAGAACATCTGGACTCGATCGTTTCTGGTTCCACATTTTTTTGAGCGCTCGCCGAAAGTTCACAGCAGAGGACAAGCTTGGCTCGCATCCATGAAGTTGAGGTATTTATCTGCGGTCACTGACCCGCCGCGCCAAAACTGCCTCCAGCAGACACAAAAGACAATCTGTCAGCATTAATTGTAGGTGATACATAGTACGATACAACCATCATATCAGCATGATGAGCATCCTCTACGTAGCGTCAAAACCCATTCGTTGCCGTTATCACTTATTGTTTTGTGTCGTGGCTGCTGCCCTGGCCTGGCTACCCTTCAAAAGAGACTTTTCAATATCAATAAGGCTTGTTTGGTTAAATAAAAAGCCTGGAATTAAAAAAGTAAATAAACCGCATCATTTTGACATCAGTGGACTGTATGCAGGCGGACTTGCCTGCATTTTGGTTGGCTGTGATCGGGAGTCACTGATTTTACGACACAATAAAAGTTTCACTCTATGAACATGTTGGAGGACTGAAAATAAATACACAGAACTGTGGGTCTGAACCCTACGAAACAAAACAAATCAAAACCTTAAACAAAAGTGACATTAACTCTAATGGGAGCTTTACACAGCTACAGGATCTTTTTGTGTCTTATTTTCCATCAGCCCGTCTGCTGCCTATTTATATATATACACACAATACAGGATATACTTTACAGATAAGGAAAACAATACTGTCGCACAGAATATATCAACGCCTTGATTGTGTGACTGTGGTACCTGCCGGACGCACCACAGCTGCGCTCACCAGGATTCCCAGACGTACACAGTGCATATACACACACACAAATAATCTACAAAACACGCATTTCCCTATTGTTTTGCACACAATTCAATTAGAATTTAATCAGAAATGGAAAAAATATAAAAGTCACAGGAGTGTGTGAGACGTGGAGGAACAGCAGCTTGGTCCAGATCAGTCTGCACTCAATGCATGTTAGATTCCTTTGGTGGTATTTTTTATCAGCTAGAAACTCACTAAAATAGTTTAAAACTGGCTACGAGATACGATAAAGGCAGATACGATATTAAAGACATATCGCAAGAATTATTAACTGTAACATGTCATCAAAATGTGTACAATATGCACAATATGTACAGTGGATACTAAAACTGTACATGATTTACAAACCACCAATTCTAATGTAGTTCAAACATTGTAGGGTAGGAATTTAAAAAAAGAAAAAAGACCAGAATTCACTTTCTTAAAGTCAATTAATTAGCTTGGACCAACATGTCTGTGCTGCATTTAGAAATCAATTTAGAATTTGTTGTTCAGGTTTGATCTACTTGTTTCATGCTCACCAGGGTCCATTTGGCTCCCAACGCTCTTCACAAAGTCTTTCAGACTTTCAAAAATATCTTCCAAAACTCAAATACCTCAATACATTCTTAAGGTAAGAATCAGGGATAGTTTGGCCTGGATGACTGCGAGACTTCACAGATCTATGTACACACATGTACCTACCACAATAAGAGCAGTTGCAAATATAAATATAATAAATGTAAAAATCTGCTATATTAGTACGTCAAGTGATATGTGAGGAAACCAGAAGTGATGGAAGTCAAAGACGAATCCATCTTGGGTCAAAAAAAAATTATTTCAAAATACACTGAAACTATTTGAAATACTAATCTCTACTCAGATTAATAGAATGTTTACAGTTGTCATGCATATTCAATGGATTGTGATTCCAGCATACAAATGAAGAATGTTTTTTTTTTTTTTAAAGTTCCGTTGCTGTGACATTGGCATCAGTCGGACTGTGATTCTATTTGCTGTTTTAATGTTAGTACAGTACACACAAATAAACTATGCACAAACTGTAAAGAGATGTGTTTGTAATGTTTCTAGGCAATAAATTTCCTCCCAGTGGAAATTTGTAAGAAGATTTACGGGATGAGGGGCACAGCCGAGTACGTTGGTTCATCCCATGAAAATCTTCTCTGCTAACAACAGCTTTTCCCTGCCGTTGCGACCACCTCCTGTTTTGAGCTTCCTGTACCACCAGGTACTGACAATCAGTTGTCTGATTAGCAACACTGCAACTTCAAGCTGTTATTCTAAAAAAAAACAACAAAAAAAAAAAAAACAGTTCTTTCTTTGGAGTGAGGCTGAGGATCACCTGCAAACTGAATGCCAAGGTCCAGATGATGAGGCATGTCAAGAGATGAGACTGGGAAAGGCATCCCAACAAGAGTATCTCTTCATGACGTCTACTCTGAGGAACTGTATTCAGTTTATTAGGTAGGACGATACGGCCAACGGCTCTCTGCTATGTATACTTGGGTTGAAGGGTCAAAGTCTGGAGAATATTGGGAGGTTTTACTCAACTGCTGCACCGACAGTCACGTACGAAGGTGAAAGAAATGTGACGATGTGGAGACACAAGGCGAGCCATCGTTGGAGGCAATCACAATGCAGAGCGACATCGAGTTTAAATTCTGCTTCCAGTGTGTAAGTCGTGGTCTTCACCATCTGCAACTGAAAATCATCCTCCAAGAAGACACTCACTCGTACAGATTATCTTGTAAATGCTATTGAGACTATTGTTAGTTAAATTAATAAACCATTTGATTTCCAACATGTCTTGTTTCTGCAGAGTTCAACTGTTCCCTCTCTCAAACACAAAACATAAGAAGGTGTTAAGCACTTGCAGAGGCTTGGAAAAATATTGACGGGTGCCATCGACAACACTCATCTAACAACTGCATGTTCCTTCCACATCTAAATAGTAAATAATCAGGTTTTCCAATGCTTTAAGCTTTTTTTTTGGATAAAACAATTATTGCCAAACGGTATTGTTACAACGAATAATCTACAAAACTTGCATTTCCCTACTGTTTTGCGTATAATTTAACTAGAATTCATCAGGTCTTAAACCAAAATGCAGGTTAAAACCAGAATTAGTAGTTAAAGTGCAATTAACACTAGAATTATACTAATAATTGCTTCCACATAAAGAAGGGAAATAATGCTTTGTTTTTTTTCACTTTTCTTTGATATATTTTGAAACTAAATACATAAATAAATCCCAGTATTGCACTCACACTCAGAGCCGGACAGAAAAACATCCACAACACAAACTGTTGCCACGTGAAAACAGGAAGCTTCAGATTCCAATAACTGAATCCAGAAGCAGTGTGTTTCAACAACCGGGGTGGATACACAATAAAACAAAAAGCATTGTTTGGGTGCGAAAATGACCGAGATATAACCTGCAGCACAATGTAGACACATTTTTGTCTCGTCTCTTCAGGGAAATCTTGAGAAATATAGCTTGAGTCTGCTCACAGAATAAAATAAAAGAGGATTAAACCTCAAAGACAAAGTGTGGCTTGGCTAACCGCTTTAACACAGAGAAAGCATGCAAATATCAAGTCACTTTTATAGATCAGGGTCACTTCAGTGGAATGGTCAAACAAATATGTCTCTATTTTAAATTTAACTGCCAGACATGTTCTGAGAGATTCTATTTGTAGGTAAGAAAGGTAGTGACAGTTTGTGTGTGCATAGGCTTTGGTAGTCAACAAATGTCAAAACCCAATTTTAATATTGTGCGTGCGTGTGTGCGTGTGTGCGTAGCACTTCAGACAGCTGAAGAAATTAGATGCACTATGAGAGCAAAGTTTATTTACTAGTTCCTTTTTCATAATTGATCTACTTTCAAATGCAAATATCCATTTATGAACTTTTGTAAAAGCCTTTCAGTTACCAAAATAAATACAATATGTAGAATAATTATCCAGAGATATGGAAATTGTTATATATTCACACAAAACTAAATGTCTAACTTCAGAGGCACAATCTGGATTTTTTTTTTTTTTTTTTAAATCACCTCAGTTATCAGTTGTCTGTCCAGCAAGGCTAAAAAAAAAAAAAAGTTCTTTGTGGGGATTATCAGTCGATGAAGTTTGAGAAAACATACTCGCTTCAGTCTGTTGCTCCAGTCCTGATAAAGGCGCCCTAAGTCTCCGGACATCTGTCGAAGGGCCTGTCTCCTCTGGGCTTCTGTCTCGGCGTGGATCAGATCCCCGAGTCCCTCGACCTTCAGGTGGAATGACATGGAACATTAGAAAACCGACTGCCAACATCCTTTTTTTTTTTTTTTTTTGAGGCATAAACATGATTTCAAAAAATAATTTATTTAAAACACCTTTTTAGAACTGATATCTTGTAGTTGCAAGAAAGACAGAGCAAAACAATAAAATAGTAAATAGAACAATATTTATTCCATTTGTAAAAAAACAGAAAAACGGAACAATTCTGCTTTTTTTCCCCCAATGGATCCCAAAATCTATGAAAAATAATTAAAAAAAAGAGGACAGTACAGTTCATCTGTCTCATTATCACATTCATAAAAGGGATTAAAAAATAACTGTTTTTTTTTTTTTTTTTTTTTTTTTTTCAGGAATATTTTTT
>OMNM01004396.1:10526-20564 GCA_900302745.1 Parablennius parvicornis | reverse complement strand
TGCCGCCGCAGATCGATGCTCAGGCTACACCAGCTGTAGATCTAGTTTACAACCTTAAACTGGCTTCCATGAGGCGCTCTCATTAAAGCTGCATCGACTCATTAAAAAAAATAAATAACTAGTTGCTTCCACTTCCTCTGCCGCATTTGGTCTCAAGTAGTTTTTTTTTTGTTTTGTTTTTTTAAAGAGTTCTTTAAATGTGAAGAGGAAGAAAAATGTTGCTGGTTTTATATATTGATGTGTCAGGAGAACATTTCAAGAGTTTCACCGCCTTTTTTTTTTCTTCTGCTTTTGCAGTTCTTTTTTTTCTTCTACTGTCTTGCAGTAATGTAGCATGAAATCATCATACTTGCTGTATTTTTCTGTCTAAACTTTTTTTCCCCCCCTTTTGTGGAACGTCAACATGCTGACTTTGTAATAAAGGAATTCTTTGGACTTTTGAATGCGTGAATTATTCTTTGCTGTGTGTTTGTACATTTTAACATCCACAATCGCATTATTGCAAATGTAAATATTTCTTTTACACATCTGAGGTGCATCGGTTTTCTTTAAAAATGGACTCTTAAACGACTGAAGTCATAGATCTTTAATGCAAATTAAGAGACTGAGCAGATAGAAATCTACAACAAAATCTGAAGGAAATTCACAACCTCAATAGACAAAAACAACAGTATACAAAGAAAAGCATAGAAGGCACTTTTTTTTTTTAAAGAAGGAAAAAAAGAAAAGGCTGAGCGAAGGCAGCGGTAGAAAATAGAAAAAATAATTTGCTCCCAGGATTGAAATCCAACCATCACAAGTTTGAAAGTTCATAGAGGAATAGCGAGGTCTGTTGTACACAAGGCAGATTACTCAGTTCGGTAAGTAAGTTTTTCCCGGCAGTGGAAAAACTCCAGCGTAAACCGAAATGACAGGGGAACAGGTCAGACTCACAGGACTGCTGCCACACGGGACAGTTTTACAAAGACTTTCCCACTTTGAAGCCCTAATGCACGTTATTGAGAGCCTTGATGCAAGCGTCACAGGTAATATCTTATTTTCACATCCCATTTCAAATCAGATATATTACTTAAATACAAGCTTTATTGTCTCCCCAGTATACATATAAAGATCTAGGTAGAGTGTGTCCAGTTGTACAGTTCCAAGCGGCGGGAGATATGTGTTTCAGGTCATTCTTGGTCAAAGTTGGTAGTTCAGTTATTTTTGTGGAGCTTGAAAAACATAACTAGACATGGACTAGATCAATCTTTGAATCTGCTCTGGCACTTTAATTTTCATCTCATTAGGTTAAATGTAATCTTTATGTTTGGAGTGTGTGTGTGTGTTCTTTGGTCCCTTTTTATATGACTGCATATATTTTCCAAGACTAATTGCCTGTGTGCGGATGTGCATTTGGAAAAAGCAGGAGAACTGTAAAAACACATGGATTCAGCGCGTTCAGACTCTCACCGGTACGATTTGCGGAGGGACGCGAAATGAGGATTCCGACAAAAATAAACCAAACTATAAAATGGAGTTAATGTTAGAGCAAAATTCTGTTTAGGGTCTATAATGAAACTCTCCAGGCTCCACAATCGCCACTGAAACTCTGTGGAAGACGGTGACCATGTTTTAACGGGGGGGTGGAGGGGGGGTGGTTCAGTCCGAGTCCGAGTCGTCCAGGTACTCCTCGGCGTTGCTGTGTGTGCGGGTGATGTCTGAAACAACACATGGGGATGGTTAATGACACAATGTGTAGCAGTACACACCTGCAAGAAACAGTATGGAAGTTTATTAATCTTAAAAAAAAAAAAATCATAATAGTAGAAGTAATAAGCATCATAGTTATAATCTGCATCAGTCACGTGTTTTAAAACAACCAATGTGTTCACTTGAATTGAACCTTCTCTCTGCTTCAACTTTTATTTTCCGCTCATAAAACTTCCCGGCTCGGCCATATTCAAAGGCTGGAAACAACTCCTCTCCCAGTTCCTTCGAGAGAATATCTTAAGATTCTCATCAGGCTCCGACTAGGTCAGCCAACAATTCAATTTACTTCCAGAGTACATTGTTCTATTTCAGCTGGTGGACTTCCAACCTGACATGTTCCTGTAGAGACGCCCAGCAACACACTTATGTCCTTTTACACACCAAACAAAGAGCTAAATGTTCCTCTAAACATTCAATCCTCACTTTTATTACTGGACAAAACATTCCCCAATATAGTTGTAGAGCAGAAAGTATTATTTGGTCAAATAAACTGAACTCCTTAGTTTAAAGATCTAGATTTTATGACAATCTATATCCAGTCATGTTGAGGACTTCCAGTCGTCTTTCTTTTTCTTTTCAAAATTAAATAATTCATTTATGATTTATTGTGAATAAAATGCGTCTTTTTGAGAATCGTCGCATCCTGTCATTTACATTTTACACTGTGTCCCAGTCATTTTGGAAAGGTTGAACTTTTCCCTGCAGCTCTATAAATGTTTACCGTCTGTGTTTAATTCAATATTTGAACTGTTTGTGTGGTATCAGACGAAGCACTTTTTGTTTATCTACACCTTGGACTTAAATTGTGGATTAAATTGAATTTTATGACCAGATTTCTTCTGGAAACTATAAAAGAGTTTGTTGACTCATCTGGAATGTCAATGAAGCTTCGGATTTGAAGCAAAATGCCCAAACATCTGTTGTACTCCTGGAAATTGATTAAAAAGAACAAAGAACATCAGACACACACACACACAACTAGAGTGACCACTTAACCTTCAAATGCAGGTTTTTGGGCTGTGTGATGAAAGTAGAGGATCCAGAGAAAATCCTCGCACGCAGAGCAAAGCGTGCAATCAATGATCGCTCTTTTATCCATAACCTTCACTACTTTAACTGAGGATTGTACCATGGATCAACTTATGTGGTATTCACGTGACATATCTGGTGAAAACCTAATTTCATCCATCATTGTGTTTCTACTCATCGGGCTTGGACTAAATGAAAAATAGCGGTGACGGTAAGTTGATTTTAAGCATTTCAATGAACACTTCATTTAAAGCCTCCCGACTGTTTTAAGCTTTTAAAAACTAGAAATTACACATAAAACTCGATTAATAAGCAGAGGTATTTAAGTCATTAAATCTAAGGCTGCAGTGTGTGTGAGATCGCTGTGACGCTGCCCTCTAGTGTCAGCTGAACTTACTGCTTCCCTGCTTTCGTTTGAGGAGCGAAGCAGACTGGGCGTCGGTGGCCATGTCCAGAGCGAGCTTATTCTCATTGTTCCGGATGTCTGTCCTGGCATCTGAAGCACACAATGATCAATTGAAAGGCAAGCTGACAGATCTGGAAAGTCGGCACAAGCGATGACATACAAACGGTTAAAAATCAGGAAGTTACTGCCTGAAATCAAGTTTATTTCCTCTTTACTTTCTGCAGTCATTCAAACGTGGGGGATTGTGTTTTTTTCTTTACCTTCCGATCACAACCAGAGGGGATGCAGAGCAGAGTACTCACTCTTGTTAAGCAGCATTTCCACAATGTCAGAGTAACCTTTCCAGGCAGCAGCATGCAGCACAGTGTCTCCAAGTTTATTCTGAAACCCAAAACCATTAGCGTCAACAACAAACGCCCGCGATAAGCGTTCGACAGAGACGTCATCCCAAGCTGTGAGCCAAATCACAGCCGTGTATATTCACGGTGGTTTCAACAGGACGCCGTCGGTTTGGAAAAGAGAAACGACTTCAAGTTCCTGAAATAACTGAACATGAGCCCTGAATACAATTTGGTTCACTTGTTCCTTTTTGCTACATTATTAACTTGTTGCTTGAAGCCTCATTCCTCTGAGGTCGCCATGCTCTTTACTGGCTTATTTTGTCATTTTGAGAGTTTGTATTTAAAGTGTAAAACTTGGTGTTTTTACACACATTAGTAAAAGTGCTTTCACTCACCTGCTGGTTGAGCTCCACGTTAGGCTGGCTTAGCAAAACCTCCACCACGTCTGATCGAGAAACAAATGCAGATATTACATGACAACCGGGCAGGAACTAGAGGACAAAGACCAGGATCTTCTTCTTTTATACACCATTTTCACAGTGTATTTAGAAGAAAACCCTTATTTTCGCTTTCCATGTCAAGAAGTACAAATTCCAGTTACCTCTGTGTCCTCCGTGACATCCCCAGTAGAGGGGAGTGTTCCCAGCCTTATCCAGGCCGTTTATTCCCACCTTGCTCTCCACACATTCCCTAAGCCAGCTCAGATTACCTGGTACAAAATAAATAAATAAATAAATAAAACACAAACGCAGGCAAAGGCACATGAATCCCGATTGCACACCTGATCAAAGAAGCTCACAAACAATTAAAATCCCCCAAATAACCATTGAGCAGAAACCGAAAGCCTCTACAGCGAAATATAGAATAATTTATTACCTCGTTTGGCGGCTTCGTGCATTGGATTATCGATGGACTCCGCTCGCTCAGCCACTAATAAAACCCAGGCAGCAGTAAATTATTAGAAACTAAACAAAACCAATTAGTCTGTGTGGTTGAATAAATCGTCAGTAATCATTTTGGCTCACCATAGTTACTTGGAATTAGTCCCGTCCTCCCTCGACTGGTCCCCTTCCACCAGTTAGAGTCACTCTGAGAAGAGCAGGGATACAAAATAAACATTATTTAAAAAGAAAAAGAAAAAAAAAACTCCTGAATTTTTCTTTTAAAAAGGATTGAAATGAGGAGGTGACAATCAAAAAGGAACAAAACACAAAATCCAACACGTTGCCAGATTCCTCTCGAAAAAGAGGAAGAAGAATTGCCAAGTCAAACTTTGGACATCACAGTGATAAAAAATAAATAAATAAATAAATTAGGTAATTAATTTTTTACTTACTGTGTCAGAAATGTACAAGATGTCTCCCTCTTCAAAATACAGCTCATCTGGCTGAAGAAGAAAACGAAGAAACGGCGTCACTCTGGATTATTCCGGATGTTACATCCATATTATTTTGAACTCAAAATTTGACTTTTGTATCACATTACACCACATTTCTCCCCCTTTTTGTGACCCAGCCACACAACTGACACAACTACGACCATGAAGGAGTGGGAAGGATCACAGACACATTTTTCATGCTAAAACTCACTTTATTTAGCTGTTTCTGCTAATATGATTGTAGATATATATTACAAGTCCCAGAAATCCAATACTATTTGCTTCTCAGTGACATTTATTGTCTAAATGTCGATTTTTGGACTGTTAACCAAAACAAAATGAAGACATCAGCTTTAGACAAACTGAATGATTTGAAATAATTTGATTAAAAATGAATTGAAAGGAAAAGAACCATAACAAATAATTCTCTTACTGTTCTGGGTTCGAACGTGAACAACGCTCTGAACACCTTGACTTGGCCTGGTGGAGAGAAAAACAGTGTGTGTAAGAAGACGTGCTTAAAGACCATTTATAATGAGTTGATCCCGTCCCTGTCTGCAGGACGGTGGTGAGCGTCACCCATTGTGCTTCGAGAGCACACAAACAAAGAGGCGAGACCACACACGCCGCCGCTGCACCGGTCCGTCTCTCCAGCCGGCCTGCAGGTGATTTCATTTCTGCAAATAAAGCTGCGACATTACGCGTGATCCCGCTAAAGAGCTGGCTGCTTGAAGCTTGGGCTCCTTCCTCTGCAGCCAGTGACATTACACATTCTTGCATGTGACACACACACACACACACACACACACACACACACACACACAGAGTGGTCCCAGTGAGCGGCGCTGCCCTCGGGGCCTGGTGGCGGCTTCGTCGTGGAGCCCGGCGTTAAGCTGCGCGGCTGGAATGCCACCAGGGTGGTTGTGGCTCGAGCTGACAGCTGAACTAGTTCACAGAAACCCACAAACAGAAAAAAAAGCTTAAAGGGACAGTAACGAGCTCCCGTGTGACTATTTATTTAACAATTCCTGCCAGTGGTTTGTGTTTGGAACCCCCCCCGCAAAAATAATCCTCAAGTTACGCAATTCAACTTGGACTGACTGAATATTTCAAACCGAGTTTAATAAACAAAAGCAGAGATCTGATTACACTCACAGCCAAAGTACAGGTTTTTTTTGTTGTTGTTCCTTTTAGTGAGAAAATGTCTTTAGTTGTTTTAACAACTTCCTTTCGAAGATTTGACACACCCCGATTAGATGAGGCCTCAGATGTATTTAGAAAAATCAACATACACTATTACAGTACTGTTCATGTTGTAGATCTATAATAGGTTTAAAAATCCATGTATTTTCAGTCATAATCTGACTTGATTACTTCACGTAAGTTTGGTGTCAAATACAACTTTGTTAAAGAATAAAAGATTGTATTCGTTCCTGTGTAAAAGTTGACAAATGCTGAAGAATTCACGATCCTCAAAAGCTACAATTCAAACATGAATCACAAACAGCTGATGCAGAGTTATTCAATGCCGTATGTTTAGGATGCTTCACACATAAGGGTGGGCAAGTATCTTGTGTTTTTCTAATATTTTTACATAACAGGATTCGATGCTGGCGTGTGTGTGTGTGTGTGTGTGTGTGTGTAACTCCATCTCTGCCGTTGCTTGGGGTTTCTGTTCGGCTAACAAACCGCCTCAGTGTGTGTCAGAACGAGATGGGCTGAGTCGCTGCACAAGTCCGCCTCTGTTCCCCCGGCAGTGAGCGTGTCGGCTGTGCAGGTCCAGTCATGCAGCGTTCAAACACACAAAAAGGCCTGTCCTGACGGAGCCACATTCTCCCTGCATTTTTAAAACCTTTGGGACTTATAGGGGAAGGGTTCAAAAAAAAAGGAAGAGAAAGTCCTGAAATGAAGAAGAAAAATCTCTCCCACGGTGCAATCTAAATGCTGACAGTATGCTTCATGTGCTTTTTTATGATTACTGGTGTCTGCATTTAATGCCAAATCAATTGAGACGACAGCTCGAGTCCTGCTCGCCATAAAAAAAAGAAACAAGTCTGATCATGGTGGTGCTTCAATTCCATAGTCTTGTAGAAAGTACAGCTCAAGGACCCTGGGATACACTCTCCTGAAGAAGACATTGCACAAAGCTCCTGTTGTTGTCGTATCTTGGGTAAGATAGAACCAAAGAGGACGACCTGGCAACTCAAGAGTACATTTAAAATCCTCAAAATATTTAAGATTTTTTTTTTTTTTTTTTTTTTTTAAAGCCACCCATTAAATCCACGTCACGACATGCAACAGAAACAAAACACTACGTAGGCAGAGAATAATTTGATGTCTCCAGATGACTGCATGAGGCGGCAATTTTGCTAAATAGTGCTTTTAGGTTCCCCAAGAACACCGACCGGGCGGATCTCACCTGACTGCACGAGGCTGGCGCGTTCACACACCCGGGGGTAGTGTGATGGAAGCGTGATGTGCTTTCCCCTCGCTACCACAGAAAGTGTGAAGACCTGCGATGATTTGGCATTCTGTGTGGTTCTGAAACACGTTTTTTATACGCAGTCATGTGGATATATTAATGGATTGACACCTGTCTGGAATATTTGATGGCAAATATGAGTCATAGAGACCCACGTGTGAACAACCGATGCAACATCCCTGCAAAAATCATCACGTTTGTAAAAAGTCATGATGCTGAACAAGACTTTATTCACACATTGTAGTGCAGACATACTATCTGCAACAATACAAACAATGCAAGAGCACCAGCAGTAACATCTCCAAAAGTATCCACGTGATGACTTGCGTTCTGGCTGATCTTGTGTTTTCTGCAGCAAATCATTTATACTGTAGGTTTGATCTGAAGGTTTACAACGGATGCACATTTCGAACCCGAGCAGTCAGGGTTTGAGGGACTTGCTCAAGGACCCAGACGTATGAAAGTGGAAATTTGAACCAGAGATCCTGTCGTTCCACTCATTTTTACTCCCCACTGGGTTAGGCTTGTTCACGCACCTGTATTTGGTGATGTAGGGTTAAAATGAACTCAGAAACTGAGTGGTAGATATTTCCTGGCTATGGGAAATCAATTGAGAATAGAGGAAGTTAGGCTGATGTCACTGTCCATGCAGGCTCACATCACCTCTTAACCCAGAGCTGCTGAACGGCAGCATGTCAGCATGAGGGATGGGAAAAAGGAAGTGACAGAGGCCTACAGCTGAGAGCTCCGCGTAAAGGACTTCAAAACACTCTTAAACTGAACAGGTGCTGACCCGTACAACTGGTGACTCTACATATTGGTTAAAAACCACGGTTTGAACCCCGTGATTTCACCGGCTGGTGAAAATTTCACAGATAAACGTCAGAGATCAGTCGGCACTGAGAAGTGCTCACCGTCCGCCCATTGAGCCGATGGTGCCAACAAGGTGCGCACAGCGAGTACAAACTTCAGAGTTTTGACTCAATTTAAACCGATAACCCCCGTAGTGTTGAGTCTTACCTGGCTTGGCCGGTTTAGGAGGAGGCTTCGACATTTGTGAAGGCTCACGGATAAACCCAAAGCAGACGCTTGAATGTTATTTTCAATCACAAACGTCTCTGCTCTGAGGGAGCACTCTGCGGCCGACCCTCCCAATGAGGAAGTTGACTGACGCGGAAAAGTTAGTGTGCGCATGCGCAAGAGCTGCAGTCGCTGCGAGTCTGACAGTCGTGCTGCAAACTGTTCGAAACCTAATCAATAAATACTGAGGATTTCTCAACGTAAAAATATTTGAGTTATGAACATGATTTTCCTATGCGAACAAGAAAACATGCATTTATTCATTAACTCATCCATCATCCAGTCAATTACTGAGATGTAGTATTTGCTATTTCACCAACTGAACTAAATTGAGTATGACAACCCTGTTTTTCTGTGTATTTTTTTATTTTTTTTTGTGAATGGGCAGGTCTTCAAAGACGTAGTAGCTCTTTCAACCAATCACTCGAGGCGCAGTGGCGGACAAACGCGAGCAGAGTAAAAGAGTAACGGGCTGATACAGCAGCTCTGGCCTCTGTCCCAGCAAAGTTTGAACTTCAGTAAATCTTCTCCTCCGACTTGTTACCCCTGGTCTTTGTGCCGCAGCGAGCTGAGATGAAAACATTAATCGTTGGAGTTGGAGGGTATGTCAGAAACTTTAGGAAACTTTGGTGCAAGATTTTACATGCAGTTTTGAAATGCTTTTGGTTGATGCTTGTTTTTGTGCAAATGTAACACAGTGAGCTAAATGAGTGTAAAAGTTTACTGGATTACAAAATAATACAACATGTAGTTGGGGTCGCAGCAATAGAGTGTGGCAACCATGTGGCAGCAAGCAGAGCTGATAAGAGCTGTTTGTTTCTCAGAGCAATGACGGGTGTGATAGAGTCCAGTCAAACCTTGTTTGCACTCCTGTCTTCACTCAACAGAGATGTTGCATACTGAATTTTTTCAACTGATTTTACATTAATACTTCGGAGTTTAGTTATGATGCATTAACTTTTCCCCAACATGACTTCAAATAGAAGCCACCTTTAAAACCGTTTGCTTTTATTAAATGAACCCATTGCATTATTTATTCAAATAGGTTTTTGTAGAATTATAAACATGGATAAAAAACAAATTTTTGCTGCATAAAACACAAAATAGATAAACATTTTAGAATAGATGAATAATATCAAATGTGTTTTCTATTTAAGTAAATAATTTGAATTAAGGAAAAGAAGCAACAGTTTCACAGGCAATTGGTGTTAAGATTACAATCAAGATATATTCTGATAATCCTCGTGGAATAAAATTCTTCATGTATGTACTGTTTTTCTTTCAGAATGACCAATGGAGGAAAAACTACTCTTTCTCAGAGTCTCAAACAGCAGATACCCCACAGCTGCATTATTGCACAAGACACGTATTTTAAGGTCTGAATCTAAATGTTTATCTGTTTCTTGCTATCATTCATACATAACTTCTGAGAGTGTGTGTGTGTGTGTGTGATCACAGATGTGTATTTTGTCAGGACGACTCTGTTGTACCAGTAGACAACAACGGCTTCAAGCAGTATGACAGTAAGGACTCTTGATTAGCCTGACCATTATCTAATATAAAATTACATTTT
>OMNM01004385.1:9283-19967 GCA_900302745.1 Parablennius parvicornis | reverse complement strand
AGATAGATAGATAGATAGATAGATAGATAGATAGATAGATAGATAGATAGATAGATAGATACTAGATAGATAGATAGATACTAGATAGATAGATACTAGATAGATAGATACTAGATAGATAGATAGATAGATAGATAGATAGATAGATAGATACTAGATAGATAGATAGATAGATAGATAGATACTAGATAGATAGATAGATAGATAGATAGATAGATAGATAGATAGATAGATAGATAGATAGATAGATAGATAGATACTAGATAGATAGATAGATAGATAGATAGATAGATAGATATAGATAGATAGATAGATAGATAGATAGATAGATAGATAGATAGATAGATAGATAGATAGATAGATACTAGATAGATAGATAGATAGATAGATAGATAGATAGATAGATAGATAGATAGATAGATAGATAGATAGATAGATAGATAGATAGATAGATAGATAGATAGATAGATAGATAGATAGATAGATAGATAGATAGATAGATAGATAGATAGATAGATAGATAGATAGATAGATAGATAGATAGATAGATGGATTCTATTCTCGTCCTCCACTATGATCATATATTTCTTAACAACATGTCAACAGATCATCGAGAGCCTTTTTCTTTTTCTTTCTTTTTCCGTGTTTTTTACTCCTGAAGAGCTTCTGGTCTTTAATGAGCTCAGTGTTTCTGATCTCAACAGCAATTTGAACAAATCAGAGAACGTTTCATTCTCATGTGACGTTTCTAGCAAGAAGAAAAGTCCTGGTCTGTTCCTGTAATGAGAAAGACGTTGTGTTGAGGGGATGTTAAAGTTGCTGGAGCTTCACTCACCTGAAGACTTGTCATCATGAGTGAACGCAGCTGAAGAGCTCGTCAGCTGGTTGAAGTGTTCAAGTGAAAATGGTCAATGTGGAATTCTTAGGTCGCAGATTGTAAAACTGTTTTGATTTGACCGTTCACTGCTGTTACACTACGCTATGCTAAGCACTGCTACGCTAAGTTACGTTAGGCAATGCTATGCTACCTTTCACTATGCTACGTTATGTTACAATATGTTACGTAATGCTGCATTACGTTACATTACGTCACGTAATGCTATGCTACGCTACATTACGTAATGCTACTCTACCTTACGCTACACTATGTTGTGCTACCGTACGGAACGTTATGCTACAGAACGTTACCTTACGTCATGTTATATTACGCTATGCTATGGAACATTGTTACGCTACCTTATGTCACATTGCACATTACGTTGCGCTAAGTTATGCTACATTTCACAAAGTTACAATACGTTAAGTTACGCTACATTATGTTACATAATGCTACACTACGTTAAGCTACACTATGCTACACTATGGTGCAGGACGTTATGCTAGAGAACATTACGTCACGTTACGTCACGTCATGCTACGCCACGCTACGTTACATTGTGCTACATTCCGTTGCGCTACGTTACGCTAATGTCAGTTTTTACACACACATCACGTCACTGCTTCTCGTGTGTTTCTTTACTATTATAACAGAATAGGTTGCGTTGCTTTGCATTACGCTATGCTACGTTACGCTACATCATATTGCATAATTATTGCACGTGACACGTTCCTCTGAGGGACTGCTCCAGTAGCTCACCACTGCAAAGTACTGCAGCAGAACGTTCACGATCCGTCAGAGTTACGTCGGAGTCCTGCTCCATCGGTCGACGTGCAGACCGCCACGTCCAGTACAGACAATTCTGAAAGCAGCTGGAAAAAAACTGCAGAAAAATCTTTTATTTTATAGAATTATCGTTTTTGTGTTTGATTCTATTATAGAATTATTACTTTATTAAATTACTGTCAAAATTTTATAGGTTCATATATTTTACTGCATCATTGTCAATCATATCCATTACTATAACGCACTATAACTTCACATCGTTGGTTGCTTCAAATATGTTAATTGAATTTTTAAAATAAAGCAGCTTTGCCTCATTGTGATCGAATGACGCAGAATAAAAAGTCTGTTTCAAAGCGTAAATCTTATTCCAGAATTTAGAGCTAAATACAGCCGAAGACCAACAAGAGTCCAATCTGATTAATTAAAACTCAAAAATAAACCTGTTGCTACTGGATTGAATCAAATAACGAAATATTTTGGTTTTTTTTTTGGTGTATATTTTGAAGTAATGCTAAATCAAAGGTTGCAAAACAGAAGAATATTTGAATTATCATGTGAAGAGTGAATCAGCGTTTTCACAAATGAATGTCCAGCATGAAAATTTCATGTGTCACTGGCCGTAAGTGAACAGAAGAGGGCGCTGTGTGATCAGACCACAGGGTGCAGCTCTTTTTAATCTCCTTTCAATCAACACATATTTACATCCCCACTCAGGAAGTGCTTTTGTAATTTTTTTTTAACTTCATCAAGGCATGAGAACATGAGAACAACAGTCAGGGTTCAACTATCACCAAACCATAAACATCTGAAACATTGTCACAAGAACAAAACATACAAAAATAGAGACGTCCTAAGGGTGAAAAGTGGCTGAAAATCAAACAAATGACGTCTTGATGTGAAACAACGAGACGGCGAGAACCGGACGGCTTCTGCTCTCCACGATGTGGAAGCAACAAAGAATAAAGTGACCTTTACAAAACATGATAATAATAACAGCACGCAGAATCTCTGACAACGCAAAGCAGACGTCCTCTCGTGTGAAAGGTGTGTGTGTGTGTGTGTGTGTGTGTGTGTGTGTGTGTGTGTGTGTGTGTGTGTGTGTGTGTGTGTGTGTGTGTGTGTGTGTGTGTGTGTGTGTGTGTGTGTGTGTGTTTTCAGGTCTACCTTGTAGGCTACTGCCACGCCTTTCGGTACTGCCCTGGTGGGCAACATGTGGAGTTCCGTGAGGGCAGCCGCACGCCACACGAGGGCGCCATTGAGTTCATCAGTCTGGACGCACATAAAGGAGCAGGTGAGCATCGTTGCTCAAATGGCTGTAAAATCTCCATGAAGTGATCATCAGTTGATCACATTACCACTGATCTCCTTCTCTGGATCAATAATACCTAAAACCATAGCTGGTATCACCGATACGGATATGAAATCAATATTTTCTTCAAAGGCCTACAGTGTGGGTAAAAAGGAAGCAGTTTAAATCATTGTCTTACAAATTGTTGTGCTTTGGTGTGTCAGATTAACTCTGAGTTATAAATCGGTGCGGCTGTGTTTCAGCTCCCTCTCGCCGCAGTGACTTACAGTCGTTGGGTTATTGCATGCTGCACTGGCACACCGGGATGCTGCCGTGGACCGAACTCACTCAGCCAGAGCAAGTTGCCTCCCAGAAACAAAGGTAAGACCCAGCTCATCATCGACTCTAAGGCAGAAACACTGCACTGTCAGCACTTTGCTGCAGGCCGCACAACTTTATCTTCATCAGCACTTCAGTACAATACAGCAAGTGTTTTATAGACATATCATGTTTTATTATTATATTTTATTCTTAAATGTATCTGCAGGTACATGGATGATGTTGCAGCACTGTTATGTCACTGCTTTGGGAAGAACAATGTTTCTAGTGAGTGCTAATGTTTCTCTTTTGAGTCACAAGGCCTCTACGGTGAGTTTGTGTATTCATGCGTTTCTCTGTCGTCGTGCAGCTTCATTTCAAACCTACGTGACCTCAGTGATGGCTCTGCAGTACTCGGAGCAGCCCGACTACTCAGCGCTGAAGTCTGGACTGAGTTCTGCTCTGCTGCTGCTCGGGGGGTCTCTGGAGCAACAGCTTAGTCTTTAGGTGAGGACACGGCACCGCAGATCTGAACACCTCAGGTTCTGGTTTTACACTGGAGGGTTTTAACTGTGAAGCAACTGAAGCAATTTGTTGATGAGAACCTTATTGTGGCTCTAAATTATTATGTGAAATCAAGTATAATTGACATCGATTTAAAACAAAGATCCGTCATTGAAGCATTTGATTTGTGGCATTTACCATATGGCCTTTTGTTTGGTGAAACATAACAAATGTGCCAAGACACAAATGTTCAGGTAGCTGACAGATAAACTGAAATGTCATATTGGCAAGTTAAGACTCTTTTTGCTATTATTTCTGTGGTTTTATTTAATTTTTCATTATGATAATATATAATTTGGTAATTTAACAGTGAAGAGAAAATAACAAATGTAATCTATTAAAAGAGGAGACGCATCCCATCCTCAGTGAAAACAACAAACACTGTAACATCAAACTATTTAACTCATTTATACAACCTGTGTATGATATACCTTTTTATATTTTTCCTGATTGTAATGATCTTTTCTTTTGTTTTCAGGAAGCTTCAACAAAGCAAAGCATTGTTTGAGTATTTGTTTTAACTCGTGTTTTAATTGAGATGTTTTAATGCGCTGAATATTGAGGTGTGTGTGTGTGTGTTTACATTAATTGGCTGTGATTTAAGTTTTAGCCTCAAGCATTTGTGGGTTTTGTTTGTTTAAACTGTTGACATTTCAAATAACATGAAAGGTGCAAAGTCTCATGTGTCATATTCTGGGTGATTATGTTTTGTAGGTTAAATGTGTTGCACTGGTTGGTTTTAGTCATTTCTAGTGTTTGCTGTTGTGGATCCATTTTATTGTTTGTGAGCAGCACTGACAAAATATACTGCTATTCCAGGT
This sequence comes from Parablennius parvicornis, assembly GCA_900302745.1. Taxonomy (NCBI): domain Eukaryota; kingdom Metazoa; phylum Chordata; class Actinopteri; order Blenniiformes; family Blenniidae; genus Parablennius; species Parablennius parvicornis. The sequence goes on along the minus strand of OMNM01004385.1, from coordinate 15,313 downwards.
TTTATTTTTCCTCATCACTAAGGTTGTCCCAACACGAGAATGTTTATCAAGATAAATAAAGTGTTTATATTTTGATTTAAAGGCAGTCCCGTAGCATTCTTTGACGGCCAGTTGATGACTCAGAAAGACTCCACTATCCATCAGTGCTTCATTAAAGGAAGGAACAATGAATATGCCTGGATTTGCTGTAATTTGGAAAATTACACTCATTCAACACCATCAGTGCACTGATTTTAAAGAAACCTTTATAAAGTTTGAACATTTCTGAACATAAACATTTTAACATTTCAAGACATATACAATCCTTTATATGAAACAGTAAATATCTCTTATTGTGCACACTCTTGAAGTAATTCAGAAAATAAACACTGTTATCTTAAGCCTGATCTCTCCTGTCATAACCTTACATCTCTGTCACTTGAGGCACTTTCTGAATGAAGAGGCTGTTGAAGAAACACATAAAGCGTGACGCTGAGAGAGACTATAGCGCCCCCACGAGGCAGCTTTTTGGACACAGTCACAGACCAGATGGCTTCTTTTGGAGTGGAGCCTAGCTTACACACTTAGAACTGATCAGTTGAGATTTTTTCTCTTTCTTTTTACAGACATGCTGGCAATGTGACGCAGCTACACATGCACGCTTAAATATATTTCCACACTGCAGATTGTTATGTAAAAAAAAAAACTGGACCAAAATGAGTTCTGCGACAAAACTCAACACTCCAATCGTTCAAGTTATTATAAAACACATGTTGGAACAGCTTTGAACAGTAAATGTAACTTGTGGTCTCCATGTGTGTCGCTCAATATTCTAGTGAAACATCTCAGATGCTTCAAAAAAAAAAAAAAAAAAAATCCTCACTTATCTGGGTGCATTCCTGGTTTGGAAATGACTTCATGCCCTCAGACAAACATCACATGCTCATGAAGTCTTTCCCTCTTGTCGATGAGAGCGCTGCGGGGTGTGTACTCCCTGAACACTGAAAATAATGACCTCTGCTGTCTGTCACATCCACAAATACTGATACGTTTGGGAACACTTGTGATGCAACTTGGTAAATGATTGTAAGCTTCTCCAGAGATTGGAAAAAAAATTACTTGAACTTATAAAACCATTTGAAAATGATTAGATCACTTACAAAAAAAAAAAAAAGCACTGTAACACAGCCAAAACAAGGCCCCCTTTCATCTGCTCCTGGCATGTCCTGGACACTGAAAGATCACATGACAGGAGCAGTTGCTAAAAGTGTAAACGTAAAACATTGATCCCCACTGTAACCCAGGCGATATGACGAGGGTGTGTTCCAGAGTGATCGAAGGGAGGAGTGCGTGCGAGAGTGTTTTCAGTCGCGACCTAGACGCCGGAAACCTCCTCGGAGTTATCGATGCTGGTCTCGAAAAAGGCAAAAATGTGCACAAACTCCACTGTTAGCAGGAGAGCCTGTTTGTCTGAGCAGTGGGTGAAATGTCCTCGAGGCCTCCGATCGCACAGCGGACGAGAGAGACGGACTGAGATGGCACTGGTATGTCGAAAAGGGGAGAAATGGTTTCGCCGTGGCTCCGCCGTGTCATCAGAAAACAGTTGTGGCCAAATGGGTGGGAGTAGAGGGACACTCCTGATCCTGTGATGTTCCCTCTCCTGAAAGAGGCAAAGCGGGGAAAATTGAGCCCACGCTCACATGAACAACCATTGCCTCTGTCTCCTGATAAACTGCTCTCACCATGTTCTTCGTCTCCCTTCTTCTCCTCGCTCTGCTCCTCATCTTCCTCCTCCTCAGCCACGGGGATTTCCAACTGACCCAAATCCTGCACGTCTGCCACACTCGACTCCTTCGCAAGAAATACGTTTTAATCCACTGTTCTGTTTGAAGAAAAAAAAAAATAAACATTTCTTTGGCAGAAGTACAATTACCTGTGACTCAGAGAAACGGTCCTCATCCGAGTTTCTAAAGCCTTCAGGAGCCTCCATCAGGATGTCTAGACCCTCCACCTCCTCCTCCTCGTCACTGCAGAGTCAGACAAACATCGTGATAACGTTACGGGAACATGTCACATAATGAGTGAAGTGTTCACACTTAAAACTCAACAATTTCATCAAATGTATATTTACTGTATGTGCTAAAACTTTTGGCTGGTGTAACTTAATGCTACTAATCTGTGCTTTGTCCAACCAACTACTGATTCCTCTCTCGTTCACTGTGTAGTTTCCATTTAGTGATGAAAATCAACTGTCTGAACAGTGGGAAACCTTTACACTGCACTCTAATTGTCCAACAGATCTGTAGTTTGCATAATTTGGAATATATCTCCGTATTTTCTGCCTAACGTCTCAGGCATGTTGGAAAACATAATCCGTAATAGATTTCTTGTGTTTCCTATCAGTCCATGGGGAGTTTTTTTCAATACAGAAGGGAAATCCTTCAATGCTCTAAGTTGTTAACACAAAGTCTGGCTGCACTGTTAGATCGTCTTTGGTTTGGTGCACTGTCGCATCACAATAGGATATAACCTACAAGCTAAAAAAAAACAAAAAAAAAAAAAAAACTTGAACAGTCTTCAAGTAAGTCTGTATCAAAGAAATCTGGATATTTTAATGTCGACACTATCTCCCACATACTGAGGATCCATAAGGAGTCAGCAAAGATGTGTTAGTTTTCATACTTGCCTGATTTGTCTGTTAAAAGCTTTATTATGACACTTCATAATGTGACGTTTCATCTCACCAAAACAAATCTGACTCAGACTAGTCATGTTCAACACAAGACTTTACTGGATAGAGCTTCCAATGGTCGCCACGAAGACCGACTGGATTTCTTCTCTGCTGTGGTCTTCCAGCATATGACGATGTTGTCGGTCGTTAATGTGCAGCACTTTGGTGCAACTGCTGTTTTTGGTCTCTGTCATCTCCTGAATCAAATATCCGTTTTGTAAGCAGCTCCAAGATTCACTACCTTACCTTCTGTCTCTTTACATGTATGAGTCAGCTTCATTAAAACTTTCAGGGGTTTTTCTCATGAGGAGAGATAAAGGAAAACTTCACAGCAACATAAAACTGTAAAGCTCAAAAATTAGGAAAGTATAAAAATCTATTATTTTAAAGGACTATCTAAACTTTCAATTATTTTGTATTCATTTAATATATTTAACAACCTTTGTTTCTTCTATTCTTAAAATTTCAGCTTATAAGGTTCATAAATTAAAAATAATTGTTTAAAAAATGCTTGAAACTCAAATGTATCTGTTCTGTCTGTTGGAAAAGAATACACTTTGCAATGGCATTTTAATTTGCATGCACATTAAAAGGAGAACTCACTAAAATAAATATTGTCTCACTGAATCACTCTTGCTGACTTCCTGATTTCTTATTTTCCACTGAGTGATGTCCACACTTGATTTCTTCTGCTTGTGGTGACACAGTTGCACAATCAGCAGATATATTTGTTTATTCCTCACTAAGTGTATGAATGTAAAGCTTGAAGTTGTAGGAGCTGCAGCAACGGGTGAAAAAGCCCTTAATATCAACAAGTATGGCGAACTGTAGTTCAGTTTATGATTACATCGGGGAACGAATGCTTTTGAGTAAGGTGAGCAACCATGGCAGACAGATGTTTCAGCAGAGGATAAAAGAATAGGAGGTGATGTTTTAATTCGTTCTCGTTTGAGCTGAACAGTCGTGTTCAGTTGATATTCATAAAACACCTTGTCCTGGGTGCACAGTCATCGTGGAAACAAACCAAACAGTTTAGTGTTGAAAGAAGAATATTTGAGTCCTGCTTCCACTAACCTTCCTCCAGAGTAGAAGATCTCCACCGCCTTTTCTTCATCCTCTGTTTTTGTCATTCCCTCGGTTTTCTCAGTTTCCTCCGTCTCCTCTGTTGTCTCTGTTTTCTCAGTTTCGTCTCTTTTCTCTTCCTCTGCTGGGTTTTGGTCCTCTTTATCTTTTACATCCTGCTCTTCCTCTTCTACATCGTCCTTCTGCTGCCGCTGTGGCTCCTCCTCTTCTTCCTCTAGGTCGAGGTCGGCGCAGTTGAGAAAGTCGAAGCTTTCGAGCGCGGTCTCAACCTCCTGATTGAAACTAGTGGACGTGGGAAAAGGAGCCTGAGGGAGAAAACAAGAGTGAGACGTTCAGACATCACTCTTCACAAACACATGAGCGAGTGCGACTGTGCAGCTCACCACTGGAGCGTCCTCTGGCTGGTTTAACTCCTGGACGGCTGGACTTTTCTCTGCTTGTGGTTCCTTTGCTGCATCAGTGGTGTCATCCTGCGATTCTGCCTCAGTCTGTTCAGTCAGAGCCGACGAGTCCTCCGAAACCTTCTCCGCAGAGACCTCCACCTTCTCCCCCGGCGACTCGGGAGGTGCAGAGGAGACGTCGGGGCAGGAGCAGCTCAGGTCCGCGGAGGTTTCGGAGAGCTCCTCCGATCGCACGGACACCCTGTCGGTGGCCGGACAGTCCGGGCTGCTCTCTCCGATGAGGCTGAGGGAGCACAACGTCTGCAGGTGTCCGTTCGGCACCGAGGAGTCCGCGGGGGGGAAAACCTCCCCGGCTTCTGCCTCGTCCTCCTCCTGATTGGATGAGAGCGAGGGTGTGGAGGCGCTGGACTTGTGCGGCGTAGACGACAAATGAGCGGTGAGAGTGGTTTGCAGCATGTTGGAGGCCGTCAGCCTCTGAGTGTGATGAGCCAGCGCCGGGCTGGACGAGTCATCGGAGGACTCGGAGGAGTTGGACCACACAGTCCCGTTCTCCAGTTCTCCCTGACGCTTCAGCAGAGACTGACAAAAAGGAGACCAGAGCCAGAAGATGAGTAGGAGACTGAGAGAATTAGGCTGCATTACCACTGCTCGGCTGCAGGAAATGATCACAAAATCAAATTATCAAATTAGTGGTTGACAAATTTATTGATCCTCAAAATTAACTCGGGGGCAGACGAGGACAAAAACAAGGAGCTGAGTTTTAGTCTGTTTTATATGGTAACTAATTCAACACCACCCTGTTTTGGTGCCAACAGGTGAAAAAAACAAAGCCTTCAAGTTGTGAATAACTCAAACAGTAAAATCAAACGTGAAGTGTAGCTGACAGAGTTCTGGCTGCTGAAACTGAAAATCTGGCAACGTGAATTCATCTGTCTCGACCGAACTATATAACAGGCTGTCCAACACCGAGGACTATTATCAAAGGAGCCAAAACAAAAGTTGTTTTTACAGGTAAACATTCCACACAGTATATCCTGTATCTTTAACTCTCACATTGCATTTATTTTTCTTTCATTTTAATGAAAACACTTTTTTTTTTTACTTTGATCAAATTTTTATCATTCCTTGTTTTTATTCTCACCTTTATTTCAGCATCCTGCATTATTTTTATTCATGTTTAATGATGAAACTTTCCTAGCCTTTCCTTTGAAGCTAATTGTTTTACACAATAAATAATTAATATGAGGGATCAAACACTTTTCTTTGCTTTTATGAGGCATGACAGAAAAAGTCCACAAAGTAAACCAATCCAGTCAGAGTGTTAACAGCATCTCATAACAAACTTCATGAATTATTCAGTGTAATTACTTTACATCAATTATCAGATTGCAGCTAAAACCTGCAGGTTGGAGCTGTTACATTACAAAATCTATCAGTTCTGTTTACATTTTTAGTTTCCAGTAGGGGCGTGCCCTATCATTCATTATAAAAGACTATAACGGCAATATAAAAGTGTTGCAGCATAAAAGTAAGATCCATTAAAAGTTACTTATGTAACAGCAATCGCCACTGAAACAACATGAACCTCACTCAGTTTCACTGCGTTTTGTTTACAAATTTGGACGTGACAGAACATGTCCGATTGTTATGCAAAACTGTTGCACCTCAGTTATTTCTTGAAATGAACACTTTTCCGGGCCGCACAGTGGTGCAGGTGGTTAGCACTCTCAGCTCACAGCAAGAACGGCTCCAATTCAGAGTTTGCATGTTCTTCCCCCATAGATATGTGTTTGAAGCTTTTTTTCCTCCGACAGTCCAACAACATGTGTTTGACCC
>OMNM01004373.1:2523-25295 GCA_900302745.1 Parablennius parvicornis | reverse complement strand
TGAAAAAAATAAAAAAAAAAAAAAAAAAAAAAAAAAAAAAATACAAAAAGAAAGAAAGAAACATTGTTAGAAAACAGAAGCTCCAGAAATTTGCCTCATGCAAAGCCACACTACCAACAAAGAGTAGACCAATTGTTTCAGGGCTGGATTGTGATATCCCGCCTCTGTAAATTGACCCCCCACTTCATGTTGATGAAAACAGATTGCCTGGCGGCTGCGAGTCACTCATGTGATCTCGCTCATATTTGCAATGCTAAACTTCAATTTCATAGCATGCATACTCCTGCTTGTAATCATGCTGGTGAAAAACGTGTAGGAAATGTACCCGGGGGCCTTGACAGTGGTTCGTCTGTGTGTGGGTGGAGTGGAAATGTTTTGTAGGGCAGATTCATCTGAATTATGGAGACCCAAACAGCGAGCCTTGTGCCTGTCAGAGCCAGCCCGGCAGGCCGACGCTCCATAAACGATGACCTCTCCATCTGACACGACACAGACGGGCTTAGTTACCTGCAGACCTGCACGGCCAAATCACTCCCTGCCACCATAAAAGAGAGGTGCTGAGGTCCTCTAGCTGTCAAACGGAAGGGACAACTCTGTTTCACGGAGGCTTAGCTCCCTCTTCATTAGGAATTCAACGTTAGCTTAGCTCATGTCTAACCTGGCAGCCAAAGAAAGCACAGAACAGATAATGTGTGATCCTGTTTCCTACTAAAGTAGACAGTTTCTCTGTCTCTTTATCCTCAGATGTTGAGTGGGGCTCTTGATACTTATTCAAATTAGAACAAGGTCACCAAGCAGCAAAGAGGCAGCCAGTTTAATTGGCTTTGTTGTGTAAAAACCCCATATTGGATGTTTACACAAGTCCAAAGAACAAACATAATTGGCACAACTAAAAAAAGAGGAGAGTGTTCGAAATATAAATATGTCAGATCTAAGGCTACAGAGAGAAACGACGTGAACAGGGCAAGACATTAATATTCATGATACTCAAAGTGTAGGAGGACGAGTCCCTCTCAGAGTACGACAACCATCCTCCCGGAAAACTTTACTTCCCCTTCCTTTCACCAAAGGCTCAATAATTATCACATTTGGTACTAACTTTTTTAAAGGACGAGTACAAGTACAACGTTTAGCTACTTGCTATTACTGGGTACTGACACGAGCACTCGCTCAATTCCATTAAGCCTAAATGATACTCTATACGCAAACGATATGCGGAGGCTATGTGTTGTCACAAGTCACCTCTACACAGCTTCTGTGTCGATGCTACATTCACCTACCTTAAGGCCTAAAGTACTCATAGCGCAGTGCTTAGTATCTATTTAAGCACTGCCCAGTGTCTACTGTAGACTGCAGACAGAACAATCTTTCATCCCTACGCATGATATTTTGGCAGAACATAAATTACATTCTCTCATACTTTTGTCATTCCCATAAATATTAAAGAACCTTCATCGTGCCTCTTGCATACCTGCGGGCGATGTTGCAGACACATGACGTCACATACTACTCGCAGGGTTGTATTGGGGATCAGTGATGTTCTGTGAGGCTCTGACTTTCTGACTGTCACAATTACAAATATGAGAATCCAGCCTAAGTCATTTTACTTTCACTGTGACAACCAATCAGACATCTTTGCAAACAAAAGAAAGAAAGATTTATTCATCTAAAGAAGTCTCAATCCTACCATGAACATTCACAATGTCTAACATCCATAATCCAAGACATCCGTCAACCAATCAATATGGGCTTTTCCAATAAAGAAACATATCATTACCCTTCTTCACATCACTTGTTCTCAAAACAATTTAAAAAAAAAGTCAATCCATTCAGTTGATTACTTTCTGGTTTCAGAGGCTGTTTTTTTTTTTTTTAAGCTTTTATGGGGCACTTAGAACAAAAAATACTTCAACATGAATCCAACGAGTCAAGAATGGCATCAATCCCAATTCCTGACCACGGATCACGGATTTTGACCTGAATTATATGATTCAGGGCAGAGGTATCACGTGGCGTCACAGACAGTTACAACCTTTTATTATGCATTACAAGTAAAAGTACGAAACAGTGGCGGATCATCATGAGTCATTACGTATGTTCACCAATAATTTGTGCGCTAATGCGCTCTGCTGTTGACAAGGTGGTGCCGACTTTAAGAGTTTTAATCTGTAATTTTCCCCTGAAAATGTAAACTTCTTCTCTTTCCTGAAACAATGTCTGAATGTTAGCCGGCAGTAAGTTATATTTTGCTCTATGTAATGTTTAAATGGTTTTAAATTCCACAACATCAACGAATATCAATGTTTTTGACAGTAAAAACCGTGGATTGGTGTGATCACAGAAGTCACCATTGCGTACTATTCTTATTGCTCTTACCTGTGGGATAGTAAATCTTTGTAGCGAATTTACATAAGTGTTTGCCCAAACGCCCACAACGTAAGTTCAATATGGTAGACTCAGCGAATGGTAGACACAGCGATGTCAAGTGTTGACTTATCTAACAGATCTTTAGCTTCGGCCAGGACTGAGAGGCTTCGGGACACATTGTTTTGGACTTGTGTTATTTGAAGTTTCCAACAAATTTTGTCATCAATTATAACAACCAGACATGTGTTTTGAGTTCCCTTTTCTATCTCTACACCCTCTATCTGCACCTCTATCTGATTATTCACTTTACATTTTCCCCCCCAAAAAATCATTATTTTTCCTTGTATAAATGTAATAACTTATTTTTATCAAACGATAATTATATTTTAACTAACTCTAAGGTCATTAAATCCAAAAGTCGCTGTGAATCCGCATCAGTTCCTAAAATATTTGTGTCATCAGCAAAAGTAAAAAAAATAAATTCAGAATCTTTACAAATGTCATTGATGTACATTATGAACAGTTTAGGTCATAGCACTGACCCCTGGGGTACTTCTCTAAATAGCTTCTCACCAACTCCCCTGATTCCATATTGCTCCAGGTAATTGATTAATATGTCATGATTTATTTGTTTGTTTGTTTTTGAATGAATAAAACCTCCAGCTGCTATGTCTTTGTGTTTCTATTTCTATATTATAGTTCTTCATTGGGTTCAGTTAAAGCATTAATGACGTTGATCGGTTAGCTCTGAATCCATATTGACTGATAGTAAATTGTTTTTTTGTTTTTCTATGAATTTGTCTAGTCTGTCAATGAGGAGTTTTTAGTTTTGTAGTTTGTGAAATGGTGTCTATTGCCATTATTGTACAATGGAATAACTTTAGTGGCTTTCATTGTATTGAAATGATGACTTAAAGATGTAAGTTAAGGTTTGGAAATACCTAAAATGACATTTTTCACGACTGTCATGTCGATTGTTTCACAGTTAGTGGATGTTTTGTTTTTACATTTGTTAACAGTTTCTATAAATTCTTGTTCATTGAAGCCTTTGAGGAACATTGCATTTGGGTTTAGTTTCTATTTCTTTCATCTTTGACAGTTGTGTGGTCAGTGTCTGTTACCAGGCTGTTCTCCACATCCAGTCTGATCCAATGTGCGTCAAAGCTGAGACGGTCACCTCATATGTATAAGTAGAACCAAAAGGCTAAATTTCCATCAGTGAATATTTTCTCAGTTCAGGATATTCCTTCTCTTGATCACACCAAAACTCAGTCAGTCTTCTCAGTATTTGCCACTTCCAGTCCCCGATCAGAAAATAAATCCATGACATGCTCCTGTAGCCTTACAAGAAGGTTCTCACTCACAATACATGGGTTCCTTGGACAATCCAGTCTATCTGACTTCTCTTCAATGTTTTGAGAATACTGGCTGAAACCAGTGTAGTGTTTGGACAGATGTGCTTGCACCAGCTTGGCCAGTGGACCCCTGGCAACATCAGTGTCAGGATGGACATCAAGTAGAGTGAAACAGCTCATGTCTCCCTCATCACATTTCCTCTCCCATAATTTGAGTTTTTTAGTGAGTCCTTTAATTATGTTTTACCTTTTCAGGATGTGCGGCTCCTTCTTCTGAAGTGAGAGATCGAGCTTGTTCAGTTTGGTAAACACATCAGTGAAGTATGTTAGGTGCGCTACCCACCTGGCATCCTTAAACACCACAGCAAGAGGAGGCAGATGCTCAAAAACACAAACACCTCCCTGTGAAGTTCCTAAAGTTTTACCATAAAACAGCCAGTGGACACCTGTGCGAAGCAATAGCTGGTGGTGCTCACTGACAAAGAGTTTAAAAGAGTTTGTGATTCAATGGATTGGATGAAATGTATCATCACAGCACATGTTCTCTTACTAGCCGCAGCTTCACCATGAATAATACAATGCATCCATTTAATGTTGGGATTTACCCAAAGCTGTCTATAACTTGGGACATATTTTCCCCAGTTGTCCGTTATGCTGTCCACCAAATCCACAAAAGGTTGGAGTTTGTTCAGTACAGTTCAAGACTGTCATTGTGTCTCCTCATCATCACACATTTCAGTGTTTTCGAACTGTGAAACCCTGTCAACACAATTGATCCAATGGATGGCAAGTTTATTTAATTAAAGCAGCCAACCTGTCAGAGAGATCTTCACATGTCTGAAAAGTCTGGTTCACATTCTTGTTCACAAACAGCTCTTTCACCATGAGACTGCTGCACTGGGACCGGATGCAACTTGTTTTCTTCCCTCCTATATTATTTATTCGCTCCAACTTTTAAGTGCCGCAACAACTCCTGTTTTGTATTTGCCTTGTATTTCACCTTCAGAATCACTTCTAAAGTCTGATTCACAGCAGTTCAGAGCTCTGTTCAACAGAGTAGCTCAGACATCCGCTATGTGACTCCACATCGTGCCTGAAAATATAGTGTGGAATTTATAAACCCTTTCAGAATCAAGCAAATTGAATTTTACAGCCTTTTTCACACTTAAAAACATGGATATGTACAAAACCCAAAAAAGGATTACTGGCCTGAGGCAACGTTGGCTAACTAGCTAACAGCAGAAAAAGAGAGACAGCGATAATTAAAAACAGAGAAAATAGAAAAAATCTGAAGTGCTCAGCTTTTTTAAAACAAGTTCTTATATACGCAGACACTATTTGTGTTGTATTTCAGCCTTGTGTCCTTCATTTTTTTTTTTTTTTTTGGAATTGCCACATTTCTGACAATATTTCCTTGTAATTACAATCATTAGTTTGAACTTGTCTTGAAGCATTTGGATTTGATGTAATCAGTGAGCATTAATCCAAGTACAAATAAAGCAGTCAGAGGAAATAATTGCCACAAATCATGAATGCAGGTTCAATAGGCATCATTTACTTATCAGAAAAAATGGTGAAAAACACAAGTGTGAAGACAGAGAGGAGGAGTATATAAATAGAATGTAGAGAGGCCTATGAGTGTGATTTGTACAGAAGATCTAACCCAGACGGTTTCCTCATGCACATGGTTAATTATGAGTAATTGAGTCATCCTTAGGAGCTTAAAAAAGCGTCTCTAATTGGATGAATAGGTCAAAGTGGTTATCGGTTCCTTTTCATCTTTTCCGCTGTTCATTTTCTCTGAGTGTGAATAACAGACTGGAAGCAACAGATGTGAAAACTAGAACTTAAATCACCATAAAATCAAGGCGTGACACTACAAGTTTGTGATCATTTACCACAGTTTCCCATCATTGTTCTCTAAATACCTCTAATCCTGGTGTAACATCTTTATTCCATCAAAACTCACAGGTAGACTTATTTGCCAGTAAACAATCTTTCCCAAGTGGTAAAAAGAGTGTAATTCCATGAGAAGCAGAGTGGAGACATACAGTAAGTCCCTGTGAAGAGGCGGGGGCCGGAACTTCACCAGAACATCACCTTCCCCACCAGAGGAGACAGAACGTTGGATTACTGTTACTTCCCCTTCAGTCAGACCAAGGGTACGTCCTAAAAGTCCCTCCTATCTCCTTCTCTATCGACTTGCACTTAACTACGTTGATGATGTCATGGGGTTAAGGAAAGGCGTTAGGAGCCTTCCTAAAGGAGTTAGTGAAAGGTGATCACATTAGTGGGGCAGCCAGACAGCACTTTCACTTAGTGACGTCCTAATAATGCAACAGAAACGCAAGTTGATGTCTGCATTGGGGAAAGAACTACAAGTTTCCGAACCTGTGTGGGGATGTTTAAATTGAATACTGGCGACACCACTGTACAAATGTACAACTCCACAAAGCTCTTAGGTGAATGAAATATGTTGAATGAAGCCTAATGTGGCTAAAAATGTTTCTAATCCCTTTTTCTTGAATGACAGAGTCTCTGTTTTATGTCAAAGATGTGATAATATCCGATAATCTATATCATATCATAAGAATATACATCAGTAAACACTGACATGTCGACTTTACTGTGTTTGTTTGACAACATCCACAACATTTCTAGTTGGATCTGGTTTTAGATGATTTGAAGTTGTTCAACTTTGATAACTTACATGAGCTGCGTTCTTTTTCCGTCATTGTGCATTTCTCTGAACGCTCGGATGAGTGCGTCCCTTTAAATGTTGCCACCGTAAGGAATTGTGGGGCAGCATCAGCTCGCCTCCTTTGCTAAAGTGGGCATCAGTAGGTCCTATGCTAAAGGAGGCTATAAAGGAGGCAACGAGTCTCCTTTCCTTTGCTTATTGAGTATTTGGACAGCACTTATCATGGCCGCAGCTTGAAACACTTCAGTCTGTGTCGCTACTTATGGTCAGTTTTTCGCCTTGCTCTTCGTTCCTGCTAAGTTCGCTTCTCTCTGCTTACAGTTTGATGATGCAATCTGCCTGGCACTCATTGGCTCTCGAATCAGCCTCTCTGAATCCCTGGTTCAGCTCTGTGACTCGTTTTGCTCTAGCCAGGCCGAGACCTGCTCTGCTCACTGCTGCACAGCCACGCCTGTCACTCGACTCAGCTCCCGCTCGGTTCTGTGGAACCTTTGGATGATCAATCGACTCTGCACCCAACTCGGATCAACTCAACTCAGTGAGTTACACCCGACTGGCACTCAGCCTGGTTCTACTCACTCTGTGGAAGAACAACTTGGACCTTCATCCCCAATCCCTCTGCACTCAAAACTTAAGTCCAGTTCTCTGAACTTTAAGTTAAATAAAACTGATTTTTTTTTTGTCTGCATCTGCGCCTCCCACTGCTCATGTTAACAGAAATTGCCTTTGTAGCATTAGGTGGACAAACCCAAAAGCAGCAGCCATTGGAAGTTATATGATCAGAGCAAACCAACAGAAATAAAGTAAAACAGTTTACCCTCTTCCATCATGGAAATATTTTAATCCTGAAGTGGGTCAAACTATCGCTGTGCAGCTTGTCCTCTTTTCAAGCAGTGATATTCAGCTTTAACCAAAAGAAACATTTCCGGTGCAGATTGTGCTCCATTTAATTCACATTCCACTGTCAAACTATGCAGCATCACTGACTAGAAAAAGCTCGAAGGGGGACTATTCCATGCATCAGCACGCACTGCCTGAGTTTCTGCTCCTGACTCATCAGATATGATGGTGTGATGAGCACGAACATGTGCTGCAGACCTACTTTCTGCTGCCAATCCTGTTCTGACACCTTATTTTTTCAAAAGGAAACATTGCTTACACCTCCATTCCTTCGTTGTTAATCACTCAGCCTGCCACACTGCTGGTCTCATCCTCTGTATCCATATGGATGCTATAAAAATATTAGGATTAAACCCGCCCCTGATTACCAAACATATGCTCGCTCATCCATTTCTCCTTTCCTTTTGACTGAGGCTTTTAACACTAGGTGCACACTCCTCTTCAAGTATGCCACAATCAAATCAAAAACAGGATTTCTTCCTCATGCCAAGTTGCTTGTTCTGGCTTTGGCTGCAGCAGCAGTGTTGCTTTTAGCCTGTAGGATGTGATTTTAATTCATATTCTTAGAGAGTAAATGATCCATCTGTAATATGTAACCTGCGCTGCAGTTTCTCTGAGTGTGATTGGTCAGATGTAGCAAACTCCGCCCATTTAATGTGAACATGTACAGGCAGCTCTGGGTTGAACCAGCAAGTCGAAAACCTGCTTCGTAGTCACGCTTGTAAGGATCGCGTTTGTCTGAATAAATCAACCCAGGAAACAGAGCGAGATCCTGGATATGTTTATATCGGTTCGTAGCACAGGCCTCAAAAGTCATTCTTCATACTGTGAAAACTTTACCTGCCAACCAATCTGTATCTGATTCTGCATTTTTCAGTCCATTTTTTAATTACTGTGCAGAAGTAGGGACCTACCAAACTAAACCACCAAAACTAAACGCACCTATACAAACAAAAAAGTCCCAAATATCTCGACCATACCAATAAAGATGCAACTGAATTACCAGCTCTAGAGGAATTTTAATCTAATTTTAAACTGGACATGAATAAGAGTGTTTGATTGTCTTTGTTTTCCCTCTGATGGACTGTCCAGACTGTGTCATCAGCAAAGGTCAGCTAGGACTGGCTCCAGCATGCTGCCAGCTTAAGATGGATAAAGTGGTAAACTGAAGCAGTGGTTAAAACCAGATGCATACTTGTTAGGTTTGCTTTCAAATCTTTCAATCTTTTTTAATTACCCTGCACGCACGCACACACGCACACCGTGGTGTTGCTTCGTAATTGTTTAAGAGCCAAACTATAAACTGTACACCTCTTCCCAAAGTAAAGGCCCGGAGAGAACAATTATCACTGTATCGACCTCTCATATTGAATTCTCATTACCAGGCAGCGAGCCAGGTGGAGTACAGTATGATTTCAGCTGCGTTTGGAGCTCGGTGAATTACTGCTGCGCATTATGAGCTGATGTTCTCAGTTCGCTCAAGGCAATGAGGGTGAAACATCCCATTGTGTTCTGCAGACATTGTTTCAAATTACAACTGCAGGTCTACAAATATTGAGTATAATGTTAAAAAAAAAAAAAAAAAAAGGAGAATGTAATGTGATAAAAATCATCAAATTATGTTTTTCATCAAGAATTCTGTAAAGACAACATAAAAATTCAGATACTGTTTGCAGCATCAGCTCTGTGGTGGATATGACGATTGACAATTTACAAGATGATTTGTTGAAGTTTTAAAGTTAAGATATGAGCCACTGCTTGGTTTTTTCTCACATATGCCAACCAGACTGCTGTTACATGAATCTGCATTAAAACTGCAGGGCTCTGCCTTGTGAGGTGCTACAGTGTGAGAGAGTGTATTGGTGTGTGTGGGTTGAGGGATTTGCAGATGTGTAAAGGCTCCACTACATATGTAACCATCGAAACCACATCTGCTTTGGAAAACCATTTCTTTATTTTACCAAGACCACACCAAATTGCATTCTGCATGTATTTCAATAGTATCGCCACCACTTTTTCTTGCACTATTGTGTGCACCTGAATATAAGCCGCAAAATGTGAAAAGACACATATGTAGGTTTCACTTGACTATAAATCGCAGGATTCCACGTTGTAACAGGGTCGGAATTTCACCTCGGGAACATGGGGATTGTTCATATCTTCATCAGTTCCTGCAAATCTGTCTTTCATTTAGCCGGAAAATCCTGCACACGCCGCTGTGTGAGTGTGTGTGTGTGTGTGTGTGTGCATGCTTCGTCAGCCTGCATCGGAAAAGCCCACAGACAGACAGACAGACAGACAGACAGATCCACAGCTTTTAAAGTATTTTATCGGTTTATCGGTTTAAAGTATTTTATCGGTTATTTGCTGATAGTGATTCTGAGGAGGAAGATTTCTCCACCACGGAGTTCAACAGGGCGGCTGTACGTGACACATCTGAACACATCACTCACAGCCGTCAGCTGCTGGAGTCCTGGACCACGGAGAACAGCACAAGACGAGGTCGTAAAGATTAGAAATATCACTTTCAGGGCAAGTTTTGGAGAAGCCGAGGCTCAAAACAGCATGTGTCTACATGCTGAAGTAGAATCTGGCGATATGAAGTCTGTTAACAGATAAAAACCCATAAATTAGCCGCATCATTGTATAAGCCGCAGGGTTCAAAGCGTGTGAAAAAAGTAGTGACTTATAGTCCACAAATTAACAACTCAGGTGCAAGACTGACTTGTCACCCAACCAGTCGCCTATTTACAACAGGAAGAGTATATTCCTGGGTTACAGGAAGATGAACCAAACACTGTTAAAACAAAAAGTGGTGGAATCTGACGACCCAGACATCTCTGTCTTCTGCTGCTTCCTCAAGCTCCTCCCAGCCCAATCAGAAGACAAGAAGATCTGGCGAAAGGCGGTAATATAGCATCCAATTCAGATGTACAATCTGTCCAGAAAGACAGTGATCATGAGTTTAAACTCTGTCTTCATGATAAAAAAACACCACGATATGTGGAAGTATTTCCGAGCACAACTGCAGGCGATTGAAAATGTAAACTTTTTTCCGTCCACTCACACTTGCAGAAAAACTGTTGACTGGAACCATAGTGCACATGTGCATTACTGTGTTTAACATCAATAACGTTTTCCTTATTGTCAGGACAATTGAGCTAGTCAACAAACTCAGGGAGACGGAATAGCAGGAATCAGACTGACAGCGATTTGTGGAAGTTTACATTATTCTTGCAAGAAGAGACAATGTTACAGTTCAACCTTTGCACGATTGTCCAGGAGTTTGTCTCACTGTAAAAGTCAGACAGCGTGTTCTTAAAGGCTGGATTGTTTTGAGTCTGCATTGAACTGAGGATCCCACAGAGCTGACACAGGTCATTCCTGAACATAGACTGCAAATTAAACATCATTCTTTATGAGACACAACAAGATTTCCCTAACACTTATTTATAAAGTTGGCGAGTGTTAAAAGTGTTGAAAATGTATACTCTTTTAATCTGCTGCTGATTGAGAGTTTTCATTGACTCCCAATGCAAAGAAACATAATTTCTGCATTAATGGTACAATCCTAACAGACCGACCTGTTACTGGAGAGTTTTGCTCTACAGGTCAGCTCTTTTTTACTACAACAGTCTGACACAGTGACTGACATACCTCCTACGTCCTTGACAGTGTTTCTGGCATCACCATGTCAACGGACATGGTTTTCAGAGCATTGCCATGTAAAGGCCCCCTCATGCTTCCATCTCCGCAAATGTCCGCCGGTGTGCGGTCCCGAAAATACCTCCATTTGTCATTATGGCGTTGTCATCCTAAAGTAGTTTATGTTTCACTCCAGGAGTTTTGAGCTGTCTGCCTGACATCATTTGCTTTAAAATTGTGACTGTTCAGATCGGAAGACACAAGTGCTCAGTCGGCTGTGGTGCATGGGCAGACAGCACGTACATCGCAGCACTAGTCCGCGCGGTCACAAAATTTGGGCTGCGCGCAGTCGCCTCCAGACAGATCCGCGCAGATATTCCAGCAAGGAGGCGGATGACGATTTTGACTTCAGAGCGTACTTCCACATACTAGCATACACTCGCGGACATGGAAGCATGAGGGGGCCTTAAATACAAAGCTTTTTCTAGAACAATCATGCCAAAAAACTTGAATGGCTGTCATGTAAATGGGGGCTAAATTAAAAGACAGAACTTTGAATACATGACAAAGAACAAAAATCTTCGATAGGATGAAAATCAAACAAAATCATGAAGAGAAAGTAATTACAAGTGTTGCAATACTGCCCCCTTGGGACAGGTTAAAATAACCATGCAACTGTGATGCAGGAGAGGTGTGTAGCTCTATGTGAGTAGTTCTATGTGTATAGCTCTATGTTAAAAAGTTCCGTGTTGTTGTTACAGAGAGAGCCGTGATATGCGCCACACGCACCACGAATGTGAGTTAAAAAGATAAGTGAATAAAGCACGAATTCCGTTTGAGAAGCCACTGCCTCGTTGCCCAGTCTCTCGGCGTTAATCTGGACCACTAGGAGCAAGTTGACTGCTACGAGCCAGAAACAATCAGCTCGCTCCCAACTACGGTTCGGAGCTGGGGAAGCTGAAAAGGTAACAACCTAACCAATACTCTATAAAGTAATAATAGGAATTGTGTATTTGTACATGCAATTTTTGCTGACTTTGGCCTTTTATTTTCACGACTGAAACAGGTTCTGAAACAGGGAAGGCCTTTATCTTTCTGCTGCAGCTCAATGATGAACTTAACCCACAAACGTGGGAGGTAATGTTCCTCTTATTCTTTTATTCCCATAGAGCAGAATTGCCAGCTCAAGTTATACAAGAGTTGTATCCTTATATCTTTTAAGGTACGTTTATTGGTGTAACTTGGGAATAGTTTGATATCCATCATCATCCATCCATCATCCAACACAATCTGGAAAACCAGAGTAACACACATCAAAGTAATGAATATTATCAACAATCCTCAGTCATTCAAACTTTTAATTATATAGCACTTTTCATAAAAAGAAACAATTGTAGCACAAAATGCTTCACATACAAAATGTTAGATATTAGACACTCTACAATTATCACTCCATAATAATCAGACTAATTTTCCCCGGAACAGATAAAGAAAACATGCAGTTCCATCCCTAAAAATAGATGACAATCAATAAACAAAAACAGAAATATTACTTATCTGACAGCACATTTAAAATGTAATAGAAATGGAGAGTAGTATAAAATCTTTTTGTATAAAATTTAGTCGAAATGTAAGATTACAAAGGTGATAAAATCTAATAAAATATAAAATTCAATGAAACCATCACCCCTGCTGCATTCCATGATTGATTAATTGATCGAGTAAGGTACATGTGTCTGTTACGTCTGCATGATGGGGCCTTCCATTGCCGTACTGTTTTCAGTAGAAAGGACTCCGTGTCTGCTAATAAAAAATATTTCTTGAAATGGTAATGAGGTTTTTATGATTTTAATTTTAAATAGACTGAAGTTCTGCATTTTATGACTTGATTGCCAGATTACCCAACTGACTGGAGATCCCACACCATAATATAGTTTTCTTCGCAAGAAATGAAAACGCTGGTGGGTTTGTGAACAGACACTTGTCAGAGTACCAGACTCACAAGTACCATACATGGTCTCTGGCTCTTTTGCACTGCATCACCGAGTGCTCATCTGGACTCACTGTCAACCTTCTCTCTGTCTTTGACTTGGTGGCCATTCCAGTCTGGCTGTTACAAGAAACAACTACATTGTAATTTCTCTCTCCTGGATGTTATATGTGGATGTAGTGCGATAGCCATGCATGTGACATGTTCTGTCATGGTTATCTTGCCAGCCTCCACCTCCTGGGCTCATGCATGACAGCATCAGTGATGGCTTCTCAATTGCACTGCTCCGTATCTCTAGGATTAAAGACATATCTCTGGGTTTGTAATTGATAGATTTACCATTCTAATACCAGATATGTGGGCTGTCAACCACTGAACATTCAGCAGAGAACTGTTGTGAATGAAAGGTTGTCATCAATTCTGTCTTTTCCTCTTGTCTGAGTCACTGTCTTTACAAGACTCAGGGATCCCAGAGAAGTTCACTAAATGTATTTAGATAACTATATTTAGGCACAATGTTTTGTAATATAAGTAAGTGAATAAGTAAATTAAATTTTGGTAGTAAACAATAATATAGTAATAGGTTTGCTACTGTGGTGGACCTTCATTCATCTATCCATCTATTTATATATATACACACACACACACACACACACACACACACACACACACACATTATCCATTTATTCCATATTCCATATGGCCACAGCTGCCCTGGGGCAGGCTAACAAAAGTGAAGCTGCCTAACTGCGCCATCGGCCCCTCTGACCACTACCAACTACTCACTCTCACACTACTTTCACACAGGTAGTATGGGGTTCAGTGTCTTGCCCAAGGACACTTCAGTATGTAGGCAGGGGGAATCAAACCTCCAACCTTCTGATTGGAAGATGACTGCTCTACCAACCAAGCCATGCCACCCCATAAAACACTCACTTGCTTGTGAAATGATGTTTGTACATTTTGGCAGGAGTCCTAGCTGAGTTTTGAGTGAATCCTCACTTCATAAGATTTGTGATCTGATTTCATGCGCCTCTACTTTTCTCTCTTTTCCTCTCCTCTGCTCTTTGCTGTCTGATTCCTACAGTAATAGATGTAGTCGTTCAAAAAGAGGGTGCTCTGCCATATTACTGGACTCTGACCTAGAAGATTCTGACACGTACAGTTCGTGGGGAGTGTCTCATCTGATGACTGTTACTGATGACTGTCATCTGATGACGCTATCATAATTTACTTAAAACTGTTGAGGAGAAAAAAAAAATATTATTGATGCATAAGAGAAGGGTCTTAATGAGGCTTTCTGCTGCTTACATTATAAAGCTGTATTACAGAAAGTACTTAAACATGTTGCCACAGAATCATTTTCACAGTCTTGAAGACAATCCAGTGCGTGTCTGGTCCATTTACTTATCATAATATGATTGTGCAGTGGTTCCCTCTTGGCATTCACTGAGATGCATCCTTTAGCAACACAAGGATAGAGATGACTAATCCAACTGTTCTTAAATCTCTCACATAGCTTTGCCAAAACTTGTTAGAACAGATTCACAGCTGCAACTAACTATTAATTTCAGAACTGATATGACAGTTAAATTATTAATTTATTGTTTGGTGTGTAACATTTCAGGAAATTGACTGAAAAATAGAAAGGCTCTCTCGGCTCAATAAATGGAAAAAAACCAAGCGTTTCCTTCTTGATAACATGCAAAGAAATATTTTTAGTCTTTTGTCCTCAGAGATTGTTATTTTTGGTTTCTGAGTGTGAATGTCTTCATTGACTCAGTTTCAGGTGTATTTTGTACAATCATCTGAAAAACAAAAGAAATTCAAAAATTCCATTGAACTATTGTTCTTTTATAATCTTAGTTTGTAGTCCATTTCTCATCTGATTGTTTATACCTACATATACAGAAGGTTTTTGGGCTGAAGCCTTCCACGACCGCTGAGTGAATGAGGAGCCTGTACTTTGTAGACTTGCAACTTCAATCACAATCCATTAGCATTTTGCCAACAGCTCAGGGGGTCATGAGTGTCAAGTTAAACTCATCCATTCGGGGCTTTTATGAGTACGACATTAGACAGACCGGAAAATAGTCTCTCAGTCTTTGACTACCATCACTTTCCCTCCAGTGCAAGATTGAGGGACCCATGAGCAGCATACAGATATAAAAAACTAATTTGTTCCTGTACCCAATAGGATTTTTAATGCCAGGAACTAATGCTCATATATGCTGGCTCTTTACTCCTTAAATACAAAAGCTTTTATAGACACACAGGTACTGTACACTAAATTGCAGTTTTCAGGTGTCCTGATTCAGCAGCTTTGGTGTCTGTGAATTTTACTTATTCTATATTACAAAAATGGCAGAATGCAGAGAAGTTTTGTCTTGGACAAAAAGTAAAGATATATCCAGTGGTTTTATATATTTACTGTATATACTAAGCAACAGACATAGAACATGACTAAGTGAGTAAAGAGTAAAAAGATCCCTAAATAAAAATAAAAGGTCTGTTTTCAGATTCTCTCTCTCTCTCTACCTCGCTCTCTCTCTGAGAGCAGCACCATATTATCTGTGTTCTGGTGACTTGGTCAGAATTTCAACAACCGCACAATCAATAGAAAAACACAGAACAGCAGAATGCATACACACAGCAACAGTGTGAGAAAAAGAAGGCAGAAAGTGTATTAGCTACATGTTCAGAAACGTGATGAACTAATAATGTACGCAGGTCAAAAGCAATGGTGAATAGCACATTAAGAAAACAAAACAACAACAACAAAAAAACCTACTTGACAGTGACATTTTGTAACCTGGTGCTGGTGTATATGAAACACTGGCTAATTGCATGTCCCAGGATAACCTCCCTTATATGAGAGCAGTGTGCAGTGGGCTCCCGCTGGGGTGGCACCGGAGATCTTCATTAGGGAATGCAGTCTCATCTCCTGCTGATTTGTAAGGACTTATTATAACAATAAATGGTGGGCAAAACTTTTTTTTTGTTTGAGCACACAATGAATTTATTGAAAATTTTATATAGACAAAATTAATAATCAAAAAATGGCTTTCGTGCAAACCTGTAAGTGTAACAGATTGCAGACGACACATAAAACACATCTTACTGGATTATTTACATTTTTTACTCTGTATATGGAGCTCAAAAGCTGTTGAGTGGGAAATGGAAGACACGTGTGCACCTTGTATAAGAGCTGTTATTAATGGTGTGTCTAGAGTGTGAGTGGATGAATGTGATGGATCATGTAGAAGTGCATCATGACTGCTCAAGCTGAAAACATACGCTATACATAAGTGACACATTTACCATTCACCGCTGCAGGAACCAACTTTCTCCTTTCCTCAGGATTGTACTCATGTTTTCTGAAGGTTGAACATTTATACCAGGACTGTTTTTAGTTGATATGATACTTTGTCAATGTTGTTGAAACACTGAATATTGAAACTCAGTCCCAATTAATTCATTGAATATGTTTTATATATATATATATAGATAGATAGATAGATAGATAGATAGATAGATAGATAGATAGATAGATAGATAGATAGATAGATAGATAGATAGATAGATAGATAGATAGATAGATAGATAGATAGATAGATAGATAGATAGATAGATGCTTTATTAATCCTGAGGGAAATTCAAGTAATATATAGAAAACCAAAACTGTGTTAGTTCTGGTCTGCAGGTACCAGTTGCATTTCATCTTCTTTTAACAGAAAGGAATCTATTTTCCCTGTTAAATGCCTTTCTTTAACATTGGCGAGGAAATAATGGGCACTTAGCCAGCACTTTAATGTGTCTCAACCGATTAACTAGCAGCTTAGATTTAAAACACAGAGCACCTCATTTAGTAGGTGCCTCAACTCATCACCTGGCAACATAACATATTAGACAGCTCAGCTCTCTTATTTGTGTTTAAATTTATCAACCAGTCTCTTTTTATATGGAAGATCATTTGGCATCTTCCTGTCTTGTTAGCTATTTGCTTCAAGAGGTAGCACTGAGGTGGTGGAGAAAAACAAAGCCTGAAATAAATGGGAAGGGAGAGATCATTCTGTCTTCATCCAGCTGTATGTGTTACTTGGTTCATACCTGATTGATCTCGGGGGGGAAAAAAAGGTGCTTGCAGTAGAAGTAAATCAACATCTGTCACTGTATGATTACAACAAACTACATGTTGTGTTTTGAATGATCAGGAGTTTAGCAATGCATTCAGGGTGATAAAAGTGCATTTAGCGAAAGCTTTGCTAAAACTATTGTTGTTAAGTGGATTCAAGTCCTGTCTCTGCATGTCTCTAAAAATGCTGGAGTCCCCTTGCTTGTGAGTTGATTAAAATGTACAGTTATTTTTGAGGTCATTTCCCAGCATGTCATTAAAAATGACATGCTGGGAAATGACCTATTAAAATGTGTCTCAGATTTAGTTTAAAACTCTTTTCATTTAACTCATACCTACAAATTGACATAAAGTTACTTTTATTTATGCTTTCTAATTCAAGAAACAAGTCATATAGATGCCTACTGGGTGGAATTTACGACTTTGTAACTTAGTAAGACTTGTAGTTGCCAATTAGACAGAAAGTGCAACCCTATCATCAATCCTACAGGTGCCCCAGTCGCAGAGTCTTCACTCGCGAAATAAAAACCCCTAGCTAGCAAATGCTAACAATTTCCATTTATTTACTGTGGTTCAGAGTTTAGAGTTGATGAAGTTGATGAAGTTGTGACGGGAGCGACTTGCTTGGATGTCAAAGGCTTTTAATTATTATGTTGGAGTGATGACTTGTATACCTGCATGCATATTTGGGGATAGCCCAGATGGGGTATGTGTCCACCAAACTTTCAGCAAAGCGCAACTTGGATGCCTGAGTGAGTGTGAGTTTTGTGAAGTGTGCCTAACAAGCTAAACTGGCTGCTGACGCATTCAAGCAGGATATTTGGCAGAAGTGATTAAAAATCTTGATTTGAAGATGGCTATCTGCTTCAAATGCAGTAAATCATCTGAGTTGGACAGCAATCAACAGCCTCTTCAGTTCACTCCTCTCTCCAAATATTTAATCTGTCTTCTCATCTGTCTTAATCATGCGTGACCTGAGTATTATGGATATATTCAGATCAGGCTGAGAAAATTACAGGAAAGGTCTGCAGAATGATCCATTGGTCAAACAAGTGGCAGACGTGTCTGTTTAACTAAACGTTGAGAAACACAAGATGCTGCCATTGCAATTTGTACCTAATATGTCAAACAAACAGCGCTCTGCTTCAGTGAGGAGTGAATGCAGACTTTGACACATATGTGTCATGACACACACATGTTCACTGACATATGGAGTGAAATATGGTAGCATTAACTTCTTGATAATATGTGGTCTGATTATGGCTGCAGAGTTGCTCTAAGCAAATTGAGAAAGTGGGGGAAAAAAGTAGTGGTGGGTGGAGGGAGTCAAAAGCAATGAGGGGGGTTACGCAAAGAGAAATGCTTGGCGAGAAGGATGGAGAGGAAGAGTGAGTGCGAAGAGCAAACGGAGAGGGTTGAATAAAGCTTCCGGGCCCCAGAAGGCCGAGCTCTCAGACATTTTAATCAATAACCGCAGCTCTATCAAAGGATGGCTGATAGGCCGGAGACAGAGGGATTGTTCTGCACTCACTGCCTCACCCCTAAGGAGTGACTCAACACTCTGGGACAGGGTTAGAACGGAGAGGGCAGCAGAGACAGAT
This sequence comes from Parablennius parvicornis, assembly GCA_900302745.1. Classification (NCBI taxonomy): domain Eukaryota; kingdom Metazoa; phylum Chordata; class Actinopteri; order Blenniiformes; family Blenniidae; genus Parablennius; species Parablennius parvicornis. The sequence goes on along the minus strand of OMNM01004373.1, from coordinate 6,601 downwards.
GGAGGAATAGAATGACAGGGAATGAGCGAAGGACAGATAGCACAGCAGAGGGAGGGAGAAAAAGCTACAGACAATAGAGATACAATTACAGAGACTGAAGGAGGCAGAAGAGGGTGAAGTTTTTTTCATAGATTTTCTGCTAGTGTTGGTTATTTTCTTCCATTATGTCACACAGAAAATTGTGAGCGTGCAGGCAAAATCAGAATCTTTTATGTGACTTGACAGACTGCTGCAGCCTAAATATAAAGACTGTGTTCATTTTTTGTGTGTGAGAGAAATGCAGAGAGAGAGGTAGGGAAAAGTGCATGTGTGCACACAGTTAATTGTGTGTTAGAGACAGTGTTGTTGATGTGAATCTCGGAGGAACTATTTAATAACTTGACATTCTTCTGAATAAATGTGTTCTAGACATCTTATCGGTGCTTCTTTGTAACTTGGTGGGATAGCTGTTTTTGTTCCTCCTGTGCCTTTATCCTGAAGCGATTTGAGGGAAAGTGATAGGGGCCCAAATCCTCAAAATCCAACCGCAGCCATTATGAGGCTTTAGTGGTCTGAGATAGACAATCCAAGTGGCTCCTAAATTCACACTTTGTATTGTCGCTTCACTGCAAAGGCTCAGCAAGGAAATACTTAAGAAAAACACAGCAAACTTCAGGAGATACTCAATTTATTTGATGAACTTAGACCGCCAGTACCTCACACTTGAAAATACAGTTTCACTAAGAGGACAGCTGGGTTTTGTCCTTTTATATTTATTGTTTTTTTTATTGTTATATTTAAGGCAGTCTACACCTCCAGCGAGGATATCAGCAACGTAGTTTCAATAAAACCTTGTAGAGATATGCCTACATTGTTCCCCAAAAATACAAACATGTCACATTGTGTAATATTCCAGACACTGTATAGTGAACAATTGTATAGTTTGTGTTCATCACATGTCATTTTGGGGTTGTTGTTTGGGATAATCTGTAGTTTTTCTTTGGAACAGATTATGATAAAAAGAATTAAGTGAAGGATACAAATACAATATTTTTCTGTATTTTTTAGAAATGAATGAATGAAACTAATTTGGAACATTATAAATCTATTATGTTGCATGGTGGCGATGGATAAAACTATAATCTTGGTGTTATGTATCAGACAAGATGACTGCAGGTATTTGAATGCAGTAAATTCCACAGTGAAAGCTTCAAACCATTACACATAAGCACAGAGGTTTACTTTTGATTGATCCCACTTTTGAAAAATAGTGTCTTCTTTTCTTAAAGGTGTAATGCTGTATGGTGACACAGTGGTTAGCGTTCTCACCTCATTGAGAAAAACACCTTGTTTCAATTCTGAATTTGTGACAATTCTTTGTGTTTGCATGTTCATTCATCACTGTGCATGCATACATTTTCTCCCGATACTGTTTTCTCCCATGTTTCAAAAACATGCATTTGAGATAAATTGGTGACTATGAGTAAATGACCGTAGTTGTGATTGTGAGTGTCTCAGAGTGATTATTCTGTGATGGGTATGAATGAAGGAATGGATACTAGAAAATCTGCAATCCACCTCGGGGCTCCTACGTATCATGAACCAAAAACATATTCTGTATAGTGACTTTCCTCACCAGTACTATGCTGGATTTCACTAAAATACACCATTGCTCAATTGGGATAAATGAAAAGTTGCTGTGATGGTAAATTCACAACATTCAGCCTGTCAATAAATCTGCCCTCTGCCAATCACTGGTAGGCTGAAATGTTGTCAGTTGTGCTTTGCAGTGATTGATGATGTGGAGAAAAGGGCTGACTATGGAGGCCGACTCCAATGAAAAGGCTTTGTTTTGTCACAATCTTTACTTGGGGTTGTTTGCACCTCCAACTCTAACTTTGGGAGAGTCCTGAAAACTTCAGACTCTTTGGCTATTATCCCTGCATGTGTTTGACTGGTTTTGTGTGAAATTTTCCAAAAGACTAAAAACCCAGCCTAAAAACCCGGAAACCTTGGATCAGGGATGACAAAAAAGCTAAGCAAATCCAGCAGCTTTCAATAAGAAAATTCAAAGAACTTTATAAAAAAGTATAAAAGGGATAAAAAAGAGATCTTTGTAAAATGTGTCTGAATCAGGCATCAACTGAAATTGGTAGTAAAGGGTAAAAGAAAACTTAACAATGTGGCAGAAAAAATAAAAAGCTCAAAATATGGATAAATAGTTTTCCATAAAAAGTTCAATTTAATAAAATATAGGAATGTCTTAAGCTCTGGAGAATCTAGCCACTGTAGCAGACATGTTTTCTGAGAGATTGTTTCAGATATATCGAAAATAAAAGCTGTACACTGGCTCTATGTGTTTAGTTTTGACTCTGGGGACAGTGGGCAGATCTATTCCAGACGACCTGAGAGGCCTCCATTGTTCAGAAAGGAGCAGCAGAGCAGAAATGTATTTTGGTTCTCAACCATTCAGTGCATTATAAGCCAACGGTGAAATTTTAAAGTCAATTCTTTCGACAAACACTAAGCCACTGCGAAGAGGTTGTGAATCAGCTGCAGTCATTTCATCGACGTCTTATGGAGGAGACAGGATTAACATCTCCAATACTTTGAATATGTCACATGTGACCTTTATCCTATTCTTACTCTTACATTAATTTTTGTGACTCATCACTTCTTTCTATGAACATCAGAAACTCTGAGCAAAGAAAAACTTTAAATTGCTTTAGAGGAAATACATTTTATTTCAATTGTAAGTCGGAACTACAGTTTGGTTTATAGGGGAAGGAGCGCAGTCGGTTTGTATTTCTCAAAAGATGTAGTGTTTGGTTGCATATTGAGAATAAAGTGGACTGGGGTAGGATCATTAGTGCCCTCTACAGGAAGGGCCAGAGCAGTTATTATTTTGTGAGTCGGCTGAGGTCTTACAACATCTGAGCCTTCTCTGTGTAAATATTACATTTATTTTTTCAGTGTCAAGCTTTATCATGTAGACTAGATACATGATGTGTGATAGACACTGGTGTGTCCTGGGGGTTCAATGTGTGGCGGTTGGCTCTCTTCTATAAGGAATAGACAGCAGGATGGAGACAGATTTTCTGTAACAGTCTTTACTACAGTCCACACTTCTCAGACACCTCACAACAACCACATTTCCTGCATACATTCCCTTGCCATCAATCACATGGTAAAAGGAAAATAGATTTCATGTATATAGCACTTGTCCACCGCTTGAGCAGTCCCCAAAGTGCTTTACAATGGTAATCACTTCCACCCATACACACACACATTCACACACCAATGGAGGTGACTGCCATGCAAGGCAATCAGTGTATCCATTGGGAAGAGTTTTGGGTTCAATGCGATGTGTACAGATTGGGAATTGGCCCAACAACCTTCTCAACTGAACAATGCAAAGTGAGATGATTTTTGATCTGAGTTGTGAAACATTTTGTTAGCTCTTTTAAATATTGTGCTGTAAATTGTTTTTTAACATGTAAATAATTCATGATATAATTGTTCAAATAATTGTACGAATATTTTTTAATAATTTGAACAACTTACTAGAACAATGCAATAATTCACTTTTAAATCTCACATTGATATTTAGTTATTTCCCTATTGTATTGTATTGTAATGTATTGTATTGTATTGTATTGTATTGTATTGTATTTTCAAGGACCATGCTGGATATCTTAAAGCTCTGCTGCTGCGCTATGTGTGTTGTGTTTCATAGAAAATGTGTGTAAGATAGGGAACATCTCTGAGGAAAGTGTAACAATTGAATTGTGACATGCAAACAGCTCATCTGGAGGTGTGTGTGTGTGTGTGTGTGTGTGTGTGTGTGTGTGTGTTTGTGTATGAGAAATGATTAATTACACAGTCCGACATCCTGCTGTTTCGATGTCACTGAGCACTGTTGTGTGTGCAAATGTGTGTGCACATGTGTGTACGTGTACATTTGCAGGAAGTGTTGTGTGTTTTTGTCTCACATGTGCACCTGTCTTTTTGCTTCAATGTGTAACTTACACTGTCCTGATTCTGTAATCAACGCCACCCCCCACCCCCCCACCTCCCAAATAAAATCCCAGCTCAACCC